>JAHWFP010197740.1:948-12690 GCA_023313725.1 Lithobius niger
AATAAAGGTCCAGGGGAATAAAGGTCCAGGGGAATAAAGGTCCAGGGAAATAAAGGTCCTGGGGAAAAAAGGTCCTGGAAAAAAAAAGTCCCAGGAGAAAGGGAAGGGAAAGCGATCGATTAGTTTCATCGCTGCAGCACGATGGGACCCTGGGATTCGCGTCATCAGCAAGATTATTGTCGCCTTGAGTTGTCGCGGGACAACCTGACTGAAGCGCCGACTACTGGTCACACTTGGCATCCCAAACCATCGATTTTACCCACTTCAAGAACCACTGATCCCGATTCACAGTTCTGTGACAATCTTTCATGTAAAACTAATTGCCCAATGTCACTACAACTTATACTTTCAATCATTGTACCAATTATAACAATCATATCAAAAACCAAAACTGGTAAAAGGGGCCGCCAAGTTCCGAATGGTTCGGCCCTTCAAAGGAGTGATACCAATACACCAAAACATTCGCCAACTTAATCGCACCGACTAATAGTTCAAAGGCTAAATGAAAGCTAGAACATTGCTAATGCGGAAGGTACTCCTGGCCGGTAATTAGTTGCCACAAGTACATGGGAGACACTATGCATAAAAAATTCGGCAATTTATTTGTTGCCTTGATCACTCATTCCAAGATGGTGGATTGTCTAGTGTGCGTCCACACAGTTGGACTGTTTTAAGTGTATTTGTGTGTTTTAAATTAGTGATCAAGACAACAAATAAATTGCCGAAGATTTTTATGCATAGTGTCTCCCATGTACTTGTGGCAATTAATTACCGGTCAGGAGGTACCTTCCACATCAGCCTACTGTGCCACAAAATAATTTTTTCAATAGAACATTGCTACTTTCGGTAGCAATGTTCAAGTTTTCATTTAACGTCCAAAGTATTATTCGGTGTGATTAAGTTGGCGAATATTTTGGTGTGTTGATATCACTCCTTTGAAGGGCCGAACCATTCGGAACTAGGCGGCCCCTTTTACCAGTTTTGGTTTTTGATATGATATCACTCCTTTTTTTTTTAATTGTGTATTGACTCAACTCTACTATCACGCAGATATGTAATAAAGTGCCACGTCAACAAGAAATTGGTTTTCACCAATTTGCTTCTACCTTTTGTCTATAGGCCGAACCATTCTCAACCTAGTCACCTCTTTAAAGGTTTTTGGTTTGGTTAATTTTGTTGTACAATTTGTTTTATTTAGTGTGTTGATATCACTCCTTTGAAGGGCCGAACCACTCTCAACTTGGGCGGGAGTTAGGTTAAACTGAGTTAGGTTAAGCATGTTTTAGGCAAAAAGAAACCATTTTTAGCCGGCCTGGCTGGGGGCTGGCAAAATGTTCTTTCTTTATTGCCAAAACATATTAACCTGATAATTTAGCATTATCTGTTGACCTCGTCAAAATTGGTGGCGGGCACCGCCTTGACGGGCGCCCTGGGATGCAAGCAGGCTTAGCACCCACATTTTTTATCTGGAAGAGAAAAAATTGCACTTTATTCAGAACATTTTAAAACAGGAATTTGTATCTATTTCGTAGGATTTGGTGGTCCTGAAAAGGACCGTGTTAAGGTCTTGCTTCCTTCTGGGTGGCTTGCTTCCTTCATGGATGGCTTACTTCTGACTCGTTTTGAGTGCTTAAGGGGGCTTGACCACGGTTTTTGCTGCGACGATTGGTCCCAGCCGGTGTAGTCCTGTTTCTTCCCTTGACATATCCATCAGGTAGTGGGAGGCGAACGTTGATCGATGACGCCAGGATGCTGCTGACAGTATTTCTTCGATCGGGGTGGCGTTGTGGTGGGCCCATGATGTGGAGATCGCTCTAACCTCATGTGCCGTCACTCTCATGCTCTTGTTCATGTTTTGTTTGTTGTAAGCTGCTTCAATTGCTTTCCTAATCCAACGGGATACCATGGCGGCTGAAGTTTCGCCGGTTTGGGGGTCAACTGAGAGAAATAGTTGATTTCTGCCTCTGTGGATGTCCTCATGTTGTGTGCGGACTAGGTAAAACCACAGTGCTCGAACTGGACATAGGAGACGGTCTGGTTCGTTGCCTACAATGCTGGATAGGGCCGGAAACGTGATTGGTTTTGATGGTTCAGAGGGTTTTTGAATTTTTGCTCTGAAAGATGCTCCTGGATGTAGCGTTACTGAGGAGAAGTTTGGACCGAAGATGCAGTAGGCTGGGTCTGCTGAAAGGGCTTGAATTTCCGAACATCGTAGACTGGCTGCCAGGGTTACAAGGAAGACAGTTTTCCGGGTCAGAGGATGAAGAGAGCTGTCCTGCATTGGTTCGTATGGTTCTTCCAATAAGGACTGTAAGATGAGGGATAGGTCCCAGTCGGTTATGGTCCGTCTGGTTGTTGGACGTTCGTTTACAAAGGATCGTAGTAATGCTGAGATGCGGTAGTCGTCTAGTAATTTGGTTTTGTTTGCTGCTTTGAAGAATTAAGGGCGGAGCGGTAGACCAGGATTGTTGAGCCCTTTAGTTTGTCGATGTTAAATAAGTTGGTGAAGAATTTCAGGAGTTCGGGCAAGTTGGTGGAATCTCTTGTTGCCTTAGAGGCGATACGTTCGGCTTCCTCTTGGTGAATTCCAGCCTTCTTGAGTAGTTTGACGATAGTAGCCACCCGTGTACGTTGAGGTTTGCAAGGTTTGGGTGTAGTTTTAATCCTTTCTGTTGTGACAGAAGATCTGGTAGAAGGGGTAGACTTCTTGGAGTGTCGACTACTAGGTCTAGCAGGAGAGGAAACCAGGCTGCCGATGGCCAAAGGGGGACTATAAGAAGAAATAGGCTCTGGCTTTCTTCTATTTTTTGAAGGGCTTGCGGAAGTAGTTTGAACGGAGGGAAGAGGTAGGCAAACAGATTGTGCCATGGAAACGTCAGGGCGTCTACAGCTATTGCTCCTTCGTCCGGGATCGGACTGATGTAATGGGGAAGTCTGCCATTGTGCTTCGTGGCGAACAGATCCACCATCGGAGTGCCCAGATGCTGAAGACAGATTCGCAGATGGATTTCTTGAGGCACCATTCGCCCGTCGGAGGATTCTGGCGTGAGAGAGTTGGCAATCACATTTCTGTTGCCTGGAATGTGAAGTGGTAGTAGGGTGATGCTGTTCGGAATGCAAAGGTTGAAAATTTCGGAAGTTACGGTGTGAGGGGATCTTGATTTTGTTCCACCCTCCTTTCGGATGTAAGCCAGAGCTGTTGTGTTGTCGGCTTGGACCTGAATCACCTTGTTGTGGATTAGTGGGAGGAAGTGTCGAAGGGCTAGCAGGATTGCCCGGAGCTCAAGAATGTTGATGTGGTCTTTGCAGGATGTTGGCCAAAGACCCGAAACTGCCATGTTGTTTAGGTGTGCACCCCAACCGGTTTTGGATGGATCTGAGAAGATGAGGATATCGGGGGATGGTTCGTGGAGGGGAAGTGTCTTCGAGAGGTTCGTGATATCGGGCCACCATAGGAGAGTTTCGGTCGCTGTTGAACAGATCTGGCTTGTCAGGGTGTGTTTGGTTGATGGACCAGTTGTCTAAGATGGTGAAGGGGCCTGGCCATTCAGCGACCGTAGGGAACGAGGTTCGCCATTGCGTCCATCTGTCCTATGAGGGAGTTTAATTCCCTGGGAGTGAAATTGGCTTATTTGCGAAAGAGACGGATGTGTTGAAGGAGGTCCTCGATGCAGTCCGGTGAGGGCGAGATCCTTGCCGATAGTAGATCGAAAGAAGCTCCGAGGAACGTGAATGTTTGTGCAGGTGAAAGGCGTGACTTTGCGTAGTTTACTCCGAAGCCCAGATGGTTTAGTAGGGAGATGGTCTTGTCCTTGAGTTCCAGATTGTGGGGGTCCGGGTTGTTAGGGGCCCAGTCCTCTAGATATGTGCTGGCTTGGATTTGATGTTGATGAAGTTTTGCCAAGATTGGTTTTAGCATCATTGTGAAGATCCTGGGAGCGGCATTCAATTCGAATGGAAGACAGTGGAATTCGTAGAACTTTTGGTCGTAAATAAAGCGGAAGAGATGGGTGATAGCTGGATGAAGGGGAAAGTGAAGGGGGAAGGGGGAAGTCTTCCAGGTCGATTGTGACTGTCCAGTCGTTCTGTTTGAACGAAAGGCGTATGGACTCGAGAGTTTCCATCTTGAAGTGATCGTTGTGAATGTTATTTGTTGAGAGGTTTCATGTTGAAAATCAGACGAGAGCCTCCTGACTTCTTTGGTCGGGTGAAAATGGAGCTGTAAAAGCCACGGAGGGGGGGTTTTTAGAGGTGGTTGAACTAGGAGTGTCGGCCGAAAGCCATGTTTGATGATCGAAAGGACGTCCGTGTTGTGGGTCAGTTCCTGCCAAGCCCGGAAGAAGTGGCGGAGTCTTGCACCGACTGGAAGGCAGGAGACGTCATTGTAGGTTCTTGCGAAAGGAACTCGTGCTCCCTGGCGAGGAGTGACGGCTTCGGCGGTCGGGAGTAGCGGCTCGCTTTTGTTGGTTCCTTTGACCCGGACGGGAGCGGGCACGGTCGGACCGAAAGGGCTGTTGGTTTCTCGATTGAAAGGATGTGTTTTCATTCGTGCGGACCGGGGGACTGTAGAAGCGGCCTTGTTCCATTCGTCCAGCGGAGGGCGGGTATTAGATTGTCTGTTCTTCTGATAAGGGCGGTTGGACGGAGGATTTTGTTTTTGCGGTTTAGGTTTTCTTGAAATGTCCAAATGTGGGGCAAGAGTCGAGATGAGGCCACGGAATAGGGTGTCAGACTCGTGAATTTGTTTGGTTGCGGAGACGGTGACGAGTGGAGACGTTGAGGTTGTTAGCGGACGAAAGGGCCATCTCCCGAAGGAGGAGGGTGTTGTTAAAGAGGGCTCTGGTTGCCCAGTTTAAGGAGTGGTAAGTTGCGAAGCTTGCCTTCTGAAAGAGCTGCGAGAAAGGTTGCGTATCTCTTCTGTGTTTGCGTCCACAGAGTTTTTTTGCACAGGGCGTGGACCGTAGTGTTGAGGACGTCAGCCTGGGAGGCCGCCCGAGGGCTTAGTCGGAGACGTTTGTCGTTTTCGAATAGAACAAAGTCTGGGATTTCAGCTTTTTTAGGGATGGAGAGAGCGGAGCCGAAGTCCATCTTGACTTCGCTGTACAGGATTTCGGAATAAGTGTCAAAATTGCTTGGTTTTGCGGCGCCATACCGCAGAAGGGATGGAAGAAGATGTTTTCACGGCCTGGTCGTGGAGCAGGTGGTTCCTTGTCTAGGATGAGTGGGTCACCCTTGCCGAGGAGGGAGCCCTCATTGCGTAGGAGGCACGTCAGAAGGGTTGTTGATTGGCCGAGAAGGTTATGTAGTTTGTCGTTTTTGCCCCGAAGGGCAACACCGAACCCCGAAGCCTCAGTTAATGACTGGTGCGTCCGCAGATTGCAATGGTTTAAAAAGAAAACAGTTTGGAACCGTTTCCTCGACAGTCTTGAGAAGTGCTGCAAGAGGTAGCGTCGGTCTTCAGTCGAGTCGTCCAGGAAGTGAATTCGCCTTTCGGACGGAGGGAAGGACTGGACCGGGAGGGTCTTGCGATCTGGGCGGAATGGTGCTTCTTCGTTTCTTCAAAGCGCCTGAAGGGGAAGAAGCGGAACGTTTGTAGCTTTCATGGCTCGAAGTTGAGGCGACCCAATCTTGAGTGCGGGCGTGACGGACAGAAGATGTGCATGATGGTGGTGGCATTGGGTTGTCTTTCATAGTACGAACGGCATTGTGGACGATGTCGTGTACTTCACTGTGTGTGACGCTGTGGCCCCGACGTGAAAATTCCGGACGGGTGAAAGAGCCGTGGCAGCTCGACGGAGATTCTTTTTGGCTTCACGGTAATTGTACTTCACAAGTTGTAAATTATGACGAAGGGAAGAGAGATCCATGGGTTCAGTAGGAGGAGTCCGTTGACCAGCCTAGAGAGGAGACTCCGAAGGACCGGTCCCATCACCGAAGGCAACCCCGCTGTAAGGCACAGGGATGATCGGGCTCGTGGCGGCGAGATCACGAGCGGAGATCCAGTGGTCGCCAAGAGCGAAGGGAGCAAGAGCACGAGGGAGAGCGGCAGATGAAGCGGGAGCGTCGGAAGTGGCGGCCATCTTCGGTAATCCAAATTCCGTGCAAAAGGCGGGGAACTTCAGCGCGAGGTGGCTTAAGACACTCTGGAGGAAAATGAATGCCGAAAGCGTCCACGCTGTCGCTTTTATAAGGGAGGACTGTGCCGCACATGCGCAGTGGGATATGGAAGCAGGCGCCTGCGCACCGGAAGAAACCTCCAGGGGAACATCACATTGGACAATGTAATGCTAAAATTATCAGGTTAATATGTTTTGGTAATAAAGAAAGAACATTTTGCCGGCCCCCAGCCAGGCTGGCTAAAAATCGTTTCTTTTTTGCCTAAAACATACTTAACCTGATAATTTAGCATTACATTGTCCTCAATTTAATGTCTCCCTGGAGGTTTTTTGGTTGTTAGTAGCTGCCTGCTTGCATGATCCACTGCGCATGCACAGCCCTCTCTATATAAGCGAGAACATGGTCGGTCTCGGCATTTATTTTCCTCTCAATCTATCAGGCGGTGACTCGAGAGGGGAGGTAGGGCAGGCTTTGGTTAAGAATGTTTTAGGCAAAAAGAAACCATTTTTAACCGGTCTGACTGGGGGCCGGCAAAATGTTCTTTCTTTGTTTGCCAAACATATTAACCTGAGTATATCCCGCTTGCTATCGTGATGGAAGTTAGAGGAGCGGGGTATAATCGACCTAGTGTGGTATAATCACCCGATTATACACCGGGGTATAATCAGGGTGATTATACCACAGTACCTTTTCGTTGCGCGCATGCGCAACTTACAGAGCTAAGCTTAAAACAGACGCCACCTGCTAGTTAATGACTGCGGCTTTTGATTCGCATATATACAAGCTAGAAAACTCGACATATTCGTTACGATTGTCGTATTTTAACATCACTTTATAATTTTTTAGGCTAGTATCTTATAATTTTACTTCGACGATCTATTGGCATAAATAATTTTAATTTTTACCGTATAAGTCTTTTAGTTTTTCGATCCCATGGTAATTATTAGCAAACGATTGAAAATTAGTACAGGAACACACACAGCGCCATCTCTCGGCGGATTTCAGCAATGCGTGGTTGATGCGGCGTGTTTAATGGGAGAAAGTCGCCGACAGCAGCATCGCCTATAACTTCTCGTTGGAGACAAATAATTTATGAACTGAGGGACTGGTAAGCAAATAAAACGTAGCATTACATTATAAATATTAATAAACACAAAGAATGTCTAGTCCTTTTGGCATTATTTATTTTGAATTGGGATATACTCCAGTAAAACAGCCCTCTAGCTTTTGTGGATAATACGGCTAAAAAAGTTTTCGCACTCAGCCTGTAACCAGACTAAAACTAACTCATGCTAATTAATTTGAAATTATACCCCTCGTGCTACGCACTCAGGATATAATTGCAAAATAATTAGCATTCGTAAGTTTTAATGTCAGGTTACAGGCTTCGTGCGAAAACAGTAGCCGTATTATCCACAAAAGCTCTAGGGCTATTACTACTGAATTAATTTAGCATTATCAGTTTACCTCGTCAAACGTGGTGGCGGGCACCGAACTGACGGGGAGCCCCGGGATGCAAGCAGGCATCCCCCAAAAGTTTTATTATAGTACAAATTTGCACTTTATTCAAGACAGGAAGTTGGATCTCTTTCGTAGGGTTTGGTGGCCTTGAAAAGTACCGTTGTTTTTTGAGGGTTCTTGCTTCATTTTATGGATGGCTTGCTTCCATCTGGGATGGCTTGCTTCTGCTTCGTTCTGAGTGCTTAAGGGGGCTTGACCACAGTTCTGGCTGCGACGATTGGTCCCAGCCGGTGTAGTCCCTTTTCTTCTCTTGACATGTTCTTCAGGTAGTGGGAGGTGAATGTCGTTGAGTGACGCCAGGATGCAGCTTGTAGAATTTCTTCTATTGGGATGGCGTTGTGGAGTGCCCATGATGTAGAAATCGCTCCGACCTCGTGTGCTGTTGCTCTTTCCTTGCTCAGGTTGGCTTTGTTGTACGCAATGTCGATGGTTTTCTTTATCCAGCGGGAGATCATGGCGGCCGAGGTTTCTCCTGTTTGGTGGTCTACCGGTAGGAAAAGTTGATTTCTGCCTCTACGGATGTCTTCGTGTTGACTTCTTGTGAGGCAGAAATGGAGTGCTCGGATGGGACATAGTAAACGTTCCGGCTCGTCACCTGTCAAGGTTGAGAGGGCTGGGAAGGTTGTGGATTTTGGTGGTTCGGATGGTTTCTGAGTCTTGGCTCGAAATCCTGTTTTGGGTGAAGGGTTACCGAAGAGAAGTTTGGACCAAAGATGCAGTAGGCTGGGTCTGCTGATAGGGCTTGGATTTCGGAACAGTGGGCGCGTGCTGCGAGTGTGACGAGGAAGACAGTTTTCTTGGTTAGGAGGTGAAGGGAGCTGTCTTGCATTGGTTCGTAGGGGACTTCCATTAGGTGGTGTAATTTGTCTTCCTGCCAGATGCCCGACGTCTCTTAAGTAGGCTCCCCAGCCATAATTTGAGGCGTCGGTGAAGAAGATGTGGTTGGGGGAGGTTCGTGGAGTGGAACTGTCTTGGTGAGGTTCGTGACATCTGTCCACCAAAGGAGGCTTTCGTGGGGAAAGTCTTTGTGGAAGAGGAACTGTTGATCTGGATTGAGATGACGGTTTGACCAGTTGTCGATTCGGTGGTGGTGGAAGGGTCTACCATCCATCGTCCGTAAGTAATGAGGTTCGCCATTGAGTCCATCTTCGCGATGAGGGAGTTTAGTTCTCAGAGGAAGAAGGTTTGCTGGTTTTGGAATTGGCGAATGTGTCGTAGAAGATCTTTTACTCTGTCGAGCGATGGAGAGATTTTGGCCGATAGAGATTGAATGAGGCGCCTAGGAACGTGAATTCCTGTTGTGGAATGAAGCGTAATTTGGAGTATTTACGCCGAATCCCAGCTGGTTTAAGAGATTGATTGTGGTGTCACTGTCTTGTTCGAGACGGCGGGGGTCCTGGTTGTGTAGGGCCCAGTCATCGAGGTATGCGATTGCATTGATTTGCTGTTGGTGAAGGTGAGCTAGGATTGGTTTTAAGACCATGGTGAAAATTCTTAGAGCTGCGTCAGACCGAAAGGCAGACAGCGGAATTCGTAAACTTGGCCGTCGTAGATGAACCGGAAAAATTTCGTTGAGGATGGGTGAAGTGGAACATGAAGGTATGCATCCTCTAGATCCATGGAAATTGTCCAGTCGTTCTATTTGAAGGAGAGGCGGATGGACTCCATTGTCTTCATTTTGAAGTGGGGATTGTCAATGTACTTGTTTAGTGGTTTCAAGTTGAAGATGAGTCTTTGACCTCCTGTTTTCTTCGGACGGTTGAAGATGGCGCTGTAAAAACCCGGCCCTGGGTTTTGGCGTTTGGTGATTGCTTGTTTTGCCAGAAGAAGTGACATTTCGGACGAAAGGGAATGTGAGACTGGAGACGTGAAGTTCCACGGAGGGCTGTTGGCAAGAGGTGGGTTTGAGAGGAAGGTGGGGCGAAAACCCTCCTTGATGATCGAAAGGACTTTGGAGTTGTGCGAAAGGTTCTTCCAAGCCGGGTAGAAGTGGTGGAGTCTTGCGCCGACCGGGAAGTCGGAGAGTCGGGGACAGTCATTGTTTGCCGTGGGAACTACGATCGCCGGGCGATGAGTAGTGGCTGCGGCGGTCGGGGGCTGCGGCCCGTTTCTGGTTGTTACGTTGGCTGGAACCGGAGCGAGTCTGTTGTTCAGGTCGAAAGGGTTGGTTCTTGTTGGTTAAACTGTCACTTCGTGAAGTTTTTGCAAGAGTCGTTGGTTTGTTCCAATTGTCGGGAGGAAAGCGAGAGTTCTGTGTGTTCGACTTGGATGAGCGAAAGGGCGTTTTGTCTTGGCGAAATGGTTTGGGCTTGCGCGAGATGTCAAGAGTCGGGATCAGTCCGCGGAAAAGAGTATCGGACTCGTGAAGTGGCTGGTTACGTAGCCGGTGTCTAGTGGACTCGTTGAGGCTGTTGTCGGATTTAAGGGCTGCTTCCCTCAATAGAAGCGTGTTGTTAAATAATGCCCGAGTGGCCCAGTTTAGGGAGTGGTAAGTGGCAAAGCCTGCTTTTGAAATAGTTGAGAGATGAGGGAAGAGAGATTCCAAATCTCTTCGGGGCTAGCATCGGCTGATAGTTTCTCGCAGAGTGCGTTGACTGCAGTGTTCAGGACGTCGGCTTGTGATGTGGCACGCAGGCTCAAGCGTAAATATTTGTCGTTGTCGAAAAGGACAAAAGAAGGGACTTCGACTCTTTTGGGGATGGTGAGGGCCGTCTCCAAATCTAGTTTGACCTCGCTGCAAAGGAACTCACATTCACGGTAAGTGTCGAAATTCTTGGGGTTGGTGGCGCTGTCGCCAAAGGGACGAAAAAAGCTTGACTCGCGGCCGGGCCGAGGCGCCGGGGCTTCCGTGTCGAGTAATAAAGGCTCACACTGTGTTCTCTGCGTGATAATTTGGACGAGAGATCAAGCGGAGAGTTGGTGGTCGAAAGGCCAATCTGGGAGGAGGCCTGACGGAGTTTCCTTTTGACGTCCCGGAAAAGTGCCTTGTCTTGCCGTTAAGTCTTCTTCCAAGGCCGTGAGGTCGGGAGGCGGCGGAGTGCGTTGGCCATCTTGCAACGAGGAATCGTCTTCGTCGTTGACAACATGAACGTCCCGGACTAAGCCGGGCACCCAGTGGTAGTCGCGGACGGTCGGATTAGCAGCAGGAGAGAGCACAGCATCCGAGGCCGGAGCGATGAGCGAAAGGGTGGCTTCCATCGCAAGGAGATGAGCGAAAGGAAAAATCCAAATTCCTGGTCGAAAGTCGGGAGCCGAGGTGACGCATAGGAACCTATGGAGGAAAATGAATGCCGAGACTGACCACGTTCTCACTTATATAGAGAGGGCTGCGCATGCGCAGTGGGTCATGCAAACAGGCGGCTACTAACAACCAAAAAACCTCCAGGGAGACATTAAAATGAGGACAATGTAATGCTAAATTATCAGGTTAATATGTTTGGCAAACAAAGAAAGATTAATTCGGCGTTCAGAACCAAAATACATTCCTAGTTTTAAGTCGTTGGGTGCTAAGTCAATAATTCCGATGCCTTGCGGTTGCAACTTCAACATTAGGCAGCAGATATGACTCAACGACGTATTAGGGCTTCGACGGAAAGACAGTTGAATTGTTTCCAAATTGTTTTCCTTGACTGTTACTTTATTTCACTGAGCCTAAAACCCTTTACGCTATGCGCTCACTACTAACCACTACTTACAGCTACTTAAGACTACTAACGCTAACACAACCCACTCCTGTAACCCCGGCCCCACACAACAACTGCACCACTGACATGGCCTATGCATCCTTACTGACCAAATGACCACGACTGCCACGATTACTACAACTGCCCGCAACAATGCACAATCAACTATGAATCGAGCTGACACATGCAGCCCAACGAGAGCCCAATGGATAAGTTCCCCCGACCCCCAACTAAAAAAAAAGTAATGATAGCTATAGTTAAGATTTTGCCATACAAGATACAACTTTCACGGAACTTTAGCAATAGGGCCTAACTACTAACAAACAAAAAACACACACACAAAAGGTTTAAATTGGGGAGAGTAAGTGCCAGATAAGAGACACTGTTTTCACCATTAGATTAAGCCTCCAAAAAATTAATT
>JAHWFP010197750.1:0-11227 GCA_023313725.1 Lithobius niger
CGTTTATTGTTTGTTTTGGTTCCCCCTCCCCACACCAACCAGGGTTGCAACATGCGGTTTTTTTTTTCCCTTTTGTGGTTTTATTTGGAATCCCAAATACTGTAAAAGCCTGTAGCTATTTTGCTTAATGAGCCAATTAAATGTTTTTTTTTCTTTTTACTTCAAATCTAATTATGGGCGTTTATTGTTTGTTTTGGTCCCCCCCCCCCCTTCCCCCACCAACCAGGGCTGTCACATGCTTTTGTTACCTTTTGCGTTCTTATTTGAAAAGCAAATAAAAGCTTTCTTTCCTGAGCCCAGGAATAACTTTCTTGATTTCTTTACTGAGGTCAGGGATAAGGGTTATAGTGACGGGGAATGGTTGTTGGACTTAAACAAATTCGACGTGTAGCGTTTTTTTTTTAAACACCCTGTAAATGCGATTTTTCCCCTTTCCGTTTCTAGCAGGCTGTTATTGGTGTTAGTTAGTTGATAAGTGTTCTCTTGCTTTGTCCGTATTGTGTTCAAAAACCAAAACAGTAAAAAAGCCGCCAAAAACATTTACCAAATTAATTCTACTGAATTATAGTTCAAAGGCGACATGAAAAACTAAAACTTATTGCTACTTTCTTAGAAATGTGCAAGTTTTTCCTTTATTCAGCAAAATTGACTCGGAGAAAGTTTTGCCTGGTTTGTTGACATCACTACCTTGAAAGGGAAAAATTTTTTAACTTCTTCGAGATAGAGCGGGTTCAGCATAAAAATTCAGAGAAATTTCAGTTTGAAGTCATACAAAGATAACCTATTTATGCAGTGCCGAACTGGTATTTACGTTGCAGTGGCTATCGCCAACGCCCATCTGACCAGGCCCATAGCCAGGAATTTTTCTATGCCCCGCACTAAAATTAAAACTAAGAGACCCCCAAAAAAAGTTTAATTCGTCACATTCAAAAAGAGTTTCCATACAGAAACAATTGCAACTAAAATTACAAGTGCAATTGCAAATAAAACAAGAAACAAAATTAAAGAAAGTGCCTGTTAAAGTGAAGTTTATTTTTCTGGTTGCCAACAGGTTTTTAAAACACCTTTTTTTTTCCTCTTCAGCCAAATGTAACCATACCTAAACCAGCAATTAATTTAGGCCTACGTACTTAGGTCTATACGTGCTGAGTAGAGTGCTTCGTGGCAGGCAGAATTTTTCTTTTTATTTAAGGTGATTTTTTTAATGTAGCTAGTTTTACTTGGTTATTGTTTGTGTAATTATTCTTTTACATCAGTTGACTTTCTTCGTGTTTGTGGGCGTAGTAAAACAGTAATAATGTAGATTCCCAGAATTTGAATTTGAATTTATTGCCAGAGCTGTAGCCCTAAGCCGTACGCTCTATTACGGAATATTACAACAGGATATAAAATTCAAAACACAACAATAAACAATTATTTTAAAGCAATAATCAATACTTTTTTATTAACACCCAGCACGATGCATTTTGTTGGTTTTCAGTATAATTTCATTAATTTTGCTCGGCTCTTGGAGGAGACATTTTTGAAATACCGGTAGTTGTTTTATGGTGTCTTGCTTGACATTTAGTTGGCAATAAACTCATTTCCAGAAACAGGCCATTTTCATTTACCAACAATGACAATCTTCTTAGGCCACTGTGACTATGATTCATTATGAGTTGTTCTTGCTTTAATGGCGGCTTTCAATTTTTAGCCCCGTTTTTATCCCTTTTCTGAGCTATAATTTTTTTTCTTCTTCTGTTTTTTTTTATTTTACAATTGTTTAAAGGAATTTAAAAGCGTACTGTTTCATCTGAAACCATAACCATCTTTTCACGATACTTAATTCTCTGGAACTAAACTCGAGTTTGTAAACAAAAACGTCCACGCCAAAGTCCACTATAAAGACCTCGTAGAGCTTCACGCTCCTCGGCGTAAATGAAAAACTCCGTGCGGGTTGCGGGGGTGCTTGATACGGCCCTGCATCTGGCATGTGGCATCTGGTGGCTTGGCATGGCCGGTTGCCAAGCCAAGCCTGACAAAGACAAGAAAATGGTCTGTACCTCGTTACTGCCACTAGGCATGTGTCATAGCCAGTCCGCTCCTGTATGTATGTCAGGTATCTTAAAAATCAAATATTGAGTATTTTTTGCCAGGGATATGGAGGAGAAATTACGCTCCTTTTGTTACACGGGTAAATGAAAAGAATTATAAAAACTTTAAAATTTGAACATTATAAGAACTATAGTTACCGAATCCCATGATAACTCCTTTGGGCTTTTCAGAAACAATCTGAATTAAATTCTCGAAGACATCTTGCTGTATAAACTGCAATTGGTTGCCTTGGAGATCTATAAAAGATGTGTTCAGGCCAATGAAACTCTTTTCAGAAAGCTAGAAGTAAAAAAAAAGAAAAGCATTGGAATGGCAGAAAAACTTCAACAACCTTTATACACATTAAACTTATCAGATTTCAAAAAAAGAAATGCAGTGACTTAAAATAGAAATGGAGTAGATAGGGCTCGAAATAAACATATGCAACGGATGTGGAACCCTGGTCACCTCACTCAGTTATAGAAAGATAGGGCATTAAAATTCGATAAATATATGTTGCATGATGGCATTATTGAGCTGATAAAAATTCTTGTTTAGGAAATACATTACGTTTTAACATATAAATAGTTAATTAAAGTTAAGTTTCATACTTAATTTTGCTTTAAGTATGAAATTACTCTAATTTCATACTTAAAGCGAACTCAGTTGAAATTAAAGTTTAAGCATAGTGATTATTATTTCAGTATGCTTCAATGATTTTTTTTAGCCTTGAATAGCCTGTAACATGTCAGACTGTTGAGTGGTAAATTGACCCAACAACCTCTGAAACCAAAGCCGAAGTCCTACTGACTTAGCGGTACGACCTCGGCATTTGGTTTCAAAGGTCGTGGGTTCAGTTCTCCACTCAGGCAGTCTGACATTTAAGTCCAAAAGGCAATAAACTAGGTTTTCATCCGCATTTATTTAACAAATTACCCGTGCAAATAGAACAATTTTGACCTTGGACGCTTTATAAACCGAAGGAGATGAAGGGGTGAAGTACGGAGATGGAGAGGCAAACCCTGTGATTCGAACCGTGAGACGTCCGATCACGGTAGAGGCTGAGATGTTGTCCAGAACAGATCCCATAGCTGCTTAAGAAGCCTGGTATCCTCTCATGCTACCCAGGTCGCCACTTTCCAGCAGGGACTTTGACCGTGTTCACTCTCCTGGATCGTCTAGATCAGCTTCTGTAAGCAACTTAGCTCAGCTCTGCCCCAACCATCATTACTTCTTGAATTATTAATATGAAGAGGTTCGCTTGAAAATGGGAAATTTGGTTGTTCATCTAATCTGTGAAAAGGCCTATTTGAAAACTTTTTCTAATCCATGACAACGTCTGATTCTCTCAAGTAGAGATCTTAACTGTGCGAACGTACGTACAACGGATCTTACCTAGTGTTTATAGTTTTCAGGTATAGTTATTTATAGACAGGCCGACAAGGGCATTTATGAAAGCTAACTACGTATCTGCACAATAATTCTGGATCCCGGTGAGCTGATAAGAAAAAAGACAGTAAAGCCGGACAATCACTTTAATAGCTTTTCATTGTTTTCGTGCACGCGTACTATCGTATTTATTTATTTATTACACTTATCGGACACTACAAGCACATACGCTGTACTGTCTTTGCTACGGTGCCTAACAATTCCTGGTGCAGGTGCTATGGATTGAAAACTATCATCCAAACCGTTGATTGTTGATGGGAAAAATGAAAGAATCGCAAGGGCAAAATGGCAGCAGATGTGGATGGACTCCTCCAAGATTTGTGGAAGAGAAAGCTGCTGACGAATAGTGAGATCAACCTGGGAGTTGTGACAGAGGAGGTATTCGTGCAAGTAATGGCTGAGGCATGGAAACGAGGAATCAGTGAGAATAGGGTACGAGAGTTTGGAGTAGACACGAAGATGAAGGTCCGGGGAAAGCAAGATGGTGGAGGCAATGAGATGGCAGTGAAGGAGAGACAAGACGGAGATTCAGACAGAGAAGCAGCATTACGGGCTGTGAGGCTCTTCAGTGCTGCAGTGACAGAGCAGGCGGCCTGGAAAGATAATGATACTGGAAGAGGGGAAGAGGAGAGGGCAGAAGCAGAAGAAGATGTGGTTGATCAGGGACAATTCAAGAGTTTGCAGGCCCTCAAGAGATTATATGGAGGGGGTCTTGCCAATGTCCGCATGCCAAGGTCCGTGGTCATAGTGTGTGCGTTAGCGGGGCGACCGTATCCCACCACTCAGATTTTTTTGGCTGTAGCTGACGTTGTGGGGGCAGAGGAAATTGTTGGTGCTGGGACGCTTCGTGCTGGGCACGTATTTGAAGTGGAAGTTCGGACCATGGCGGCCAAGCAGAGGCTGCTGCAAGCCAAACTCTCAATTAATGGGCATCCTGTTGAGTTCTTTGACCTGCATGAGCAGACGATTCAAGCGCGCCTGCTTTGGCTACCCAGGGGCATCACGGCGCAGGAAGTGGCAGTTGGGTTTGCGCGGATTGCTACACTAGAGCGTCATGCATTTGAGAGTCTTACTATCCGAGGGAGGGCAGTGTGTGAAACGACAACTCGCATTGTGACACTGCGCCTGCGAGACGGAGTCACAATTGAAGATGTGCCCGATGTCGTCACAATCAAGGGTATTCAAACTCTTGTCTTGGTAAAAGATCGCGCGCCTCAGTGCTTGAGGTGTCACATGAGAGGACATTTTCGTCGCGCGTGCGAAATTTGTAAGATTTGGTGTGACCCAAGGCACCTATGTCCGCACCTACAAGCAGCGGAGAGAGATAGAATGGTGCAGCAGATGTCGCAAAACGTTCAGCGAGAGGTCCCGAGGCGGTTGCAGGAAAGTAAGGAGTCGCGCGACAAGCAGCAAGTGCAACAGCCACTGGCTGCGCAGCAGCAGCAACAACAACAACAACGCAGTGGTGGGCAGGTGAACCTGGGCCTGCCTACCATGAGTACGAGCGCCCCATGCCTTTCAGCAGCACTAGAAAAGGCCGAAGGACGGGAATTGAATTCAAGTGATCAGAGTGGAATTTTTGCGGCTTCTGGGTGTGTGCAGTTAGGCAAAGATAGAGTGGCACATGATGAACAAAATCAAGAGAGTGACGGGCCGTGGATCACTCCACCAGCAAAAAGGAAGAGGAAGCGGAAAAAGGGGACTGGATCTCCCGTGCCAGTGATTACACAAATTGCAGATTTCTCGGGAAACGCCACTATGGCAGAAGAAGATGAAGAAGTGGGTCGTGGAGATGAGGGAGTAATGCACATCGATCCAGCTAAGGTTGTAGTTGAAAGTGAAGTGCAAGAGGAGGGCGACCATGAGTATGCGTCCATCACAAGTGAGGTTGAGGGTAAGCTGTCAAATGAGGCCCAGATTACACAAATACAAAACAGCCAGATTATTTTAAGTTGTGGTGAGTTTGAGGGAACAGGAGATGTGGGGGGAGTAGGTTAGGTGAGGTGGGAAGCCTGTACCAAGATTCGCATCATTAACACGTTTTAAAATTGCATCTTGGAATGCTAGGGGAATCCCACGAAAATTAGGTGAGGTAGAGCTTCTCTTGAAACATGTGGACATTCTGGGCATCCAGGAAGTCAACAACATGCAGGGATTTGATGCGTCCATCTGGGAGGCAGATTTTGTGCTCTCGAGTTCAAAGGTAGGCGTTTTCATAAGGTGGTCTGTTCCATACTGTGTTGTGCAGATTGCATTTCAGGTGGTGGGCGTTGATGCAGTAGCAATAAAAGTGTATATGGGTGGGGAATGGGTTACGGTTGTTTTTGTCCACATCATGGGTCATCCGTCAGTGAATGAGTGGACACGCTGGTTTGCGCAGTTTAAGACTCCAGTTGTAGTTGGTGGGGACTTTAACAGCCATCACTACGACTGGGGTTCGCTGCGGACTGATGCACGTGGCTGTAGGTTAGCGGAAGCGATTCGGAGTCAGAATTTCGTAGTTATGCAAGATGGCACGCCAACATTTGTGCGGTGGCGGCAAGAGGCTGTTCATGAATCAGTGTTAGATTTTTTCGTGTGTTCGCGTTCAATTGCAGACCAATTTGTACTTGAGGTCTCAGATGACTTGCGTGGAAGTGACCACTTCCCGGTTGCTCTGTGTCCGTGCAAGCAAAGAGTTCTTGAATCTCAATTAGGTAGGAATCCAAGGCGACCAGTAGTAGATAATGGCATTTTTGGTAAGTGGATTGGTGAGCGGCCGTTGCAAAATCAGCATCGCATTTTATGTGATGCGAATCGTCCACGATGGTGGACGAACCGGTGCACTGTAGCGGTTAGAGATAGACGTAGGGCGTACCAGCAGTGGAAGTGGGCACCGACTGAAGAGTTATGGTTTGTATATCGCGGTGTGTCTGATGAAACACACTTTATACTGAGAGAGGAGAAGGAGTTGTTCAATGAGCGTTTGTGTGAGAAAGTCGCGGGCATGGGTTCGCTTCTGCAAGCGTGGAAAGCTGTTGGTCGGTGCGGGAGTAAGACGGTGCAGACGTGGGTGTATAGCATGACGGCGACTATGGGCAACCGGGAAGTGCTGCGTGGTGTGAAAATGGCAGACGCATTTAATGCAAGATTCGCGAGCGTGTACAACCTTGCTGATGGTATTTCTCCCCCATCATCTACTACTGGTCCGATTACGGCTGTAGGAGATATGCAGTGGGAGTTCTCAGAATTCCGGGCGTCGTTAGCGTGTTGTAAGACGTCCAGTGCAGTAGGCATTGATTGTGTTAGTTATGATGCTTTGCGTTGCCGACCAGCTGCTGAACAGAGAACCCTTCTGGCTTTGTTCCAGCAAGTCTTTGACAGTAGGTCTGTGCCACCGGCTTGGTTATTCACCATTTTAGTCCCAGTGCACAAACCTGGTAGTAACAGGTCGGATATGATGAACTACAGGCCAATTGCGTTATTATCGTGCATCCGGAAAATATATGAGCGAATGGTTATCAGAAGGCTGAGTTGGCACATGGAGTACTACGAGTGTTTGGCTGGTGTGAGTTCGGGTATCGCCCGAGTCGTAGTGCTCAGGACGCCATTTTGTTTCTGCTCTCCAGCATTCGTGAGGCGTGGGCGCAGGGAAAGGTTGTCTTGGCTGTCTTTTTAGACATCAAGGCAGCCTATGATACTGTCTCCATCGCATGGGTCAAGGCCTCTCTGATTAATATGGGAGTGAGTGAGCGACTCGTTAACACGATTGTGGCCCTCCTTGATACGCGCGTCTTTGTGACTAGGGTTAATGGGAGCTGGTCTTCTGAGGCAACAACTAGCAGAGGGCTCCCACAAGGGAGCTGTCTGAGCCCGACATTGTTTGCGGTTGCGATAAACGAAGTGCTAGTGGAAATTGGGTTGTCTGTGAACATTGTGTGTTATGCAGATGATGTCGCGGTATGGTTTGTGGGGGATGTGCTCAGCCTTTTAGTAGAACAGGCGCAGAAGACCTTAGTAGATGTACAGCGCCTTCTTAGCATGAGAGGCTTGTTGTTAGCCCCGGCTAAGACTGAAGCTGTGGTGTTTACAAGGTACACTGGAGCCGTCCTGGATAGGGCGCGGTAAAGATTGGAGACCAGGTTATCACTCCGAAGAGAAGTGTAAAATATCTTGGTGTGGTGCTAGATTCTGCCCTGGATTGGTCGCTTGATGTTGCAAGGGTGAGAGATAAACTTTAGCAAGGGCAGCGGTGTTGCGTGCTCTGTGTGGTGGGAAAAGTGTTACACGTGGGGCATTACTCGCGACGTACAGAACATTCGTTCGATCGACGATGGATTACCATCTTCCGTTTCTAGCAAATACGCCCAGGCACTTGAAAGCTCTCCAAGTGGTTGTCAATGAATGTCTACGAACAGTTACGGGGTGTATTGCCTCTACTCCGGTCCAGGCACTGTGTGTAGAATGCGGGGAGCTACCGGTTGAACTCCGGGCACGGGAGCTTCTTGTTACTCTATGTATGCGCAATTTGAGCCGTGGTGAAAGAGATCCTGTGGGGAGGATTTTGGCGGATTATGGGAAGTTGTGCGAGAAGGCTAGAAGTGTCCTAGGAGAGGCTGGTGCTGGTGTCTCTCTGCTTCACCAGATCTCTGGAGGTGCTCCGTTGGTGGCCTGTGCGCGAGCACTCAGCCCGTGGAGTTGGTGTACCGATGTTGAGCGGGTCTTTGAGCTGAGTGGCACGGAATGCGATGTTTTCTGTGATGCTTCGTATCGTGCAAGTGAACGGAGTGGTGGACTCGGTGTAATTATTCCGTCACTGAAGGTCACGGTGCAGCGCCATGTGACAGCTGCGACATCGAGCATGCTTTGCGAGCTACTGGCTATCTCGGTCGCGCTTGATGTAGCAGTCGAGCTGCGGCTGCCATCATTTACGCTTTACACTGACTCACTAGCCAGCTATGGGCTCTTGCGAAAGGCGTGCGAAACACTCAGTGTGACGGATTCTTTGCTTTATACTATCCTTTGGAAGTTCTGGGTGGCGACACGCAGTAGCAATGTTGTGTTCAGGTAGATAAAAGGCCACAGTGACAATCCAGGCAATGTCCAAGCAGATGGACTGGCTCGTGAGGCGGTGAGAGGGCAGTGCTTGCCAGTGGTCCCGGTGTTGTCGGCGCGGATGCAGCGCACTGCCATCAGGCAATGGGCTCTGGCTAAGTGGCAAAGTGAATGGGAGGGATCGGATGGAGCCAGAGGCTTTTATGCATTACATCCGGTGTGTGCAGTCAAGTCCCTGTTGGATAGGTTGTCGTACCGGGATGCGAAGGTCCTGTCTCGACTTAGAATAGGGCATACTTTACTTCGCTCCCACAGATTGGTTGGGTTGGCACGCCGGTCTGCCCAGTGTGTCTAGTTGATGAAAGTCCTGATCATGTCCTCTGGCATTGCAGGAAGTATGTCGCAGCAAGGGTGTTGTTGGCTCCCTGGTTGCGAACAATGTCCACGACGCAGGAATTACTATCAGTAGAGGGATTACTATCCTGTTCCCTCGGGCTTCTTTGCAACGTACACAGTGAAGGTTTGAAGGTCACCAATGTAGCAGAGATGACAGGCTGTGCGGTGCTGCAGTGATGCTGGTATGGGATAGAAGAGGAGTGACTAGGTGCCAATGATGAAGTCCGGACCTTTCCCATATGAAGTCTGTGCTTTCAGTGCTGGTGTAGTGAGGCTTGCTGGAACTTTCCCTAAATGGGAGAGAGAAGGCAAGCCGCTCCAGGATGTGCAGTGCCATGGTAGTTGTGACGAGTGTGCAGTGTGTCAAGCGTAGTGTGGTGTGCTGCAGTGTAGTGCGGTGTATAGTCCAGTGCAGTGTGAAGTGTAAGATGTGAATAGGTATATAATGCAGTGTAGTGCAGTGTAGCACAGTGTAAAGTGTAGTTTAAGTGTAAGATGTGAGTAGAGGTGTAGAGGGTTGTATATATAACCATAGATGGGGCGTACGGCTCAGGGCCATGGCTCCGAATAAATTAAGTCGAAAGAAAGAAGAACGAGGGCATAGTGGTGTAGCGGGAAATGAACTTGCCGATGGACTTGCGCGTGAAGCGGTTGCACTTGATGTGTCACCAGTTTCTCAGGTTGTGTCTGTAGCCACTATGAGGCCCTTACTCCACCAGTGGCTCCTGCGGCGATGGCAAGGAGAGTGGGCAACTCTTGACAAGGGCAGAGTGCTGTTTCAGATTCAACCAATCTGTGGTGGGCGTTCTGTCCTATACAAGTTACGGTATGCTGAAGCGAGATTGCTTTCGGGATTGCGAACAGGCCACTCCCTATTACAGGGCCATCAATTTCGTTTTGCGTGGGTTGGTTCTCCCCTGTGCCCTATGTGTAAGGTCGAGGTTACGCCAGAACATTTCATTGTGATGTGCCCTTTGTATGCGCGCTGTCGTGTCTCTATATCCAGGTACTTACGAGCAGCCCCAACGTTTCATCAGTTACTGTCGGCTGCGCCAGGCAAGCAAGCTCTGAGCCGGTTACGTTGTATAGCCAGGTTTTGCAAGGCAACGGGGGTCGCAGTGCAGCATTTGCTCGTGGGATTCTCACCGTCACCTATAGTCAACTGGTCAACGGGTGCTGCGGCCAGCGTGTCGTAGTAGTGTGCCGCTGGAACTTCCCCTAAATGGGAAAGAGAAGGCGGGCAAGCTGTGCTGTGTGCTGTAGTTTTTTGGGCCCATCTGCAAGACAAGTGTTTAGTGTACACCCGTACAAGTGTTGTGCTATTCTAGTCGGGTTGCTGTTGGAGAGTTGTAGCAGTGTGACGCTGGAACTTTCCCTAAATGGGAAAGAGGAGGCGGCCTTGTCATGAGTACCAAAGTGTGGAGTTGGAGTTAGAGCACCTTGGAGTTGTTGTGAAGTTGGGGTTGGGGCAACTTGGAGTTCTATGGAGTTGTGCGTAACTGTGTTCACGCTGGTGTGTGGGTTTGTGGGTTTGTGATGATGTTTATTAAGTTGGTCGAGTTCTTGATGTAGTTAAATGTGTATTTTTAGGTTAGAAGGGGCGTACGGCTGTGTGCCAAGGCCTCTAATAAAATCTGACGAAAGAATCTATGTTTCAGCTAAATGCGTATAGTTTTAAATCAGACTAAGCTGCGTTGTTAATTTCGAGCAGGCCTCTAAATTGGCAGCTGGAAACAATGCACTGGCTTATTTAATTAGTAGATGTATAGGCTTTCAGAGCTGAGCTGAATTGTTTCAAAGTGGATAACAACAATCAAACCTCTGTAAGTGAAAACAAAACAATAATAAGCCATTGTTAGGCCACCATAGGCCGACGATTTACTTCCTTCCTCTCCCATAAAAGAAAAAAACCAAAGCATCCGTGCTAAAGCATTCGCAGATGAAGGCTTTCAGGGCTGAGCTCCGGGCAAATGGAAAACGGGTCCCGGCTGCATTGTGCCCGGGAACGATGCTTGAACATTGCAATTTTTAAAACGGTGCATCCATTGATATGAGCCATGGGATGTGCTGATTGAGTGAGCGAAGCGAACGAAATTCAGCGTCTGTCATCCAGTGTACACAAAAATTGGATTCAAGAAACTTAATTCCGTGAAAGCGTTACTTAGCCAGTGTGCACGAAAATGGGAGTGGGAGTGGAAAGTGGGTACTGGGGAGTTGGCACCGGACCACAGACCGAAAAAGGCGTCAAGGGTGCCTCACGGTCACCCGGGGGGGG
>JAHWFP010197751.1:6474-20815 GCA_023313725.1 Lithobius niger
CCCCCCCCCCCCCCCCCCCCCCCCTGTGGCGCCACCACTGCTCAATCGCGTGGCGGAAAAGGACTGGCTTCTTCAAGCCAAGGCCGACTGAGCTACAAATCACGTGTCTCATCTCTTGGCTTAAGGCCAGTTCATGCATGTGCTACAAAGAAAATGCCTTTATCGAGGCTATGATAAAATAAGTTTCAGCGATGTTGAGTTAAGTGGCCTGGAACCAGGAAACGAAACCCGCATTCTCACTCCCAGACGACCTTGTGACAAGGGATTGCGTACAAAGATAAGTTACAACTTGGACACTTCTTATACGCTGCATTCAGTACACAACGGGGATCAGGTTGGATGAGAATGGTTCATGATTGTTGCGCCACGTAGCACGCGTAGTCCAGTACTGTTGTCAGTGGTATTATGGCTGACAATCTAACCAAGAGGCGCATGTATCTATTAGGTGGCCAAACCGTTGGAGTATTTATGGTTACCATATCGTTTGTTTCTCTGTCAGCAGCGTAAGAGTTTGAAAGCTCCTTGAGCGTATTATTCAAGCCAAGGCCGACTGGGATAGAAATCGCGTGTCTCGCCTCCTGGCTGATTGGCAGTTTAGCCACACGGCACGGCAGAAGGGATGGTGTTCTAAACGGCGAATCCGTTTTTTGTTTAGTTAATTTGTTTATAAACTGAAGCTTTGTGTAAAACGCGCACTGCACTCTGATCATTTGCTTGATCGTTTTAGATGTAGAATGTCTGTGAGCAGCATAAGTAAGAGTTGCAGAATGAAAGCTCCTCGAGCACAGCGAGACGACGCGGAATGAGCGAGCGAAGCGAGCGACTCCGCTAGTAACACATTATGCAGGAAGAGAGGGTTACCAGTGCAATGCTGATGCAGCCACTGGCAGAATTCAGCCCGTGCCGGATAGTCGTTTTTGTCTAGGGCTTGCACTCTCTGCAGGTGGTAAGGACGCAGCAATTGTTCATGGAGGATTTTCCAGACAACATCATGGTTTACATTTTCTGCTGCGGCAATTAGTCAGGTGACTTGTGTAATCCCGTGGGAATTTCGTGGTAGAATTTTACCGTTAGAACTACATAAGAAGGACATCCAACAGCTTCTATTTCCGTTTGTTGTTTTCCCAGAAACCCCTGCATACGGCCGCCATCTTGGAAAACATGGCCGCCATTTACAGCATAAGTAAAATTGCTATATCTTTGGTTGTATTGGTCCGATTTTGGTTTTCTTTATATCTAATGAAAGGTAATTTAATTTGCCACCTTTTATGTCCCATGTTTTGTCACGTTTAAGATGATAGTTCTGCGAGAATTTACCAAAAGTATGTAAATTGTGCCCAGTTTTTACCGATTTTCCCAAATTTACCAATAAACTATTGGATTTAGCTCCTTAAAGTATTAGAAGAAAATGATGAAGCATTTAATTACCTTTAATTTGATGTGTAGAATAACTAATTCGGTCCCATATAACCGGAGATACGAATAAAAACGCTCTAGTATCCAGAATATGGCCGCCATCTTGGAAAATATGGCCACCATTTACAGCATTAGTAAAATTGCTATATCTTTGGTTGTATTGGTCTGATTTTGGTTTTCTTTGTATCAAATGAAAGGTAATTTAATTTGCCACCTTTTATGTCCCATGTTTTGTCACGTTTAAGATAATAGTACTGCGAGAATTTACCAAAAGTATGTAAATTGGGCCCAGTTTTTATCGCTTTTGCCAAATTTACCAATAAACTGCTGGATTTAGCTCCTAAACGTTTTAGAGGAAGAGGATGAAGCATTTAATTACCTTTAATTTGATGTGTAGAATAACTAAATCGGTCTCATAGAACCGGAGATATGAATAGAAACGCTCTAGTAACCAGGATATGGCTGCCATCTTGGAAACATGGCCACCATTTATAGCATTAATAAAATTGCTGTATCTTTGGTTGTATGGGTCCTACTTTGGTTTTCTTGATGTCAAATGAAAGGCAATTTAATTTGCCACCTTTTATGTCCCATGTTTTGTCACGTTTAAGATGATAGTACTGCGAGAATTTACCAAACGTATGTAAATTGGGCCAGTTTTTATCGCTTTCCCAAATTTACCAAAAACTACTGGCTTATTAAAGTATGAGAAGAAAACGACGAAGCATTTAATTAAATTTAATTTGACGTGTACAATAACTAAATAGGTCCTATAGAACCAAAGATACGAACGAAGACGCTATGTAACCAGGAGCAGGAACACTAAAATGCGGTAGTTTGGTCCACTGCACGTATTTTTCTCAGGTGTAGTAGAAGTAAAGTTGTTGCCAAGTATGTGAAGTCCAAACAAGTTTAATTTATTCCTCACTTATTACGATGTAGTTAGATATGTTTTTCTAATGTTTTGGCCTAATATGTCAAAAGTGTAGTAGTATATAAATTTATCATTCCCCTCATCAAAATTGTCATCATTACTACCCTCATTTTGTGAAAACGACAAAGACTAATTCTCACACTCACAACAAAGACACATTTCGCTGCAATTCAGACTGTTTTTGTGGCAGGTACATATTCCTGATAGGCATGTAGACTTCTTGCAAGAACATTTTATGAGATGTAAAGCACACATCACAGAAATAAATTTTCCTTCCTCTTCATTCCACCCATAGTTAGCAGATGATGGCAATTGTAGGTTTGCAATGTTGTCAGCATTCCAAATCAAGCCTGGTAATGGGCACGTTTGATTGCGGGTTGAAGAGAAGCTCTTGTTGGGAATAAATGTTCACCTGAATCTGTGTCTTTTGGAAAGAGATGCCACCGAACCTTTCCAATTTCCCCATTTGTTGTGCCAGGCAAATATAGCTGGAAGATAAACTTTTCAAGTGTTGCGTGTAATATGTTGTCATGGACATCAGGGAAATCGCCCAAGTGCTGAAATGCTAACAGGACCTCTTCATCTGATGCCATAAAGGTTTTCCAGATGCGTTGCTTTCCTGTCCAAGGAACGAGCCAGTCACACCAGTTATGTGTAACGCCTGGAAGGCTGGTAGAGCAGCTGCCTTAAGCGGTCCTAGTGCTCTGTAAACTGAACAAAGATGAATAGTCATCCTGTTATTCTCTACGCTAGTGATCGATTCAGAGTCAGGTGGCAGCAATGGGAACCTGATAAGAAGAACGGGGACATCCGTGTCAGGAGAATGTATTAATAGTTTGGTAGCACCTCTTTGATTAGCATTACGAGTATGTAGGACTATTTTCGTATCAGCCTCTTCTTGGCTACTGGATAATTCGTTAAATTCATCGTGAGGCTGAAACTTCTAGTCTCCACCCTACCACCAATCGGATCTCATTTACGAGCATAATCTACTAATTTGTGGGCAAGGTATCTTAACATTTCATCCTTGATGCGAGCATAACCTAGCAATGCTTTCATTGTTACATTCCCATTTCACGTTTCATCATCAATTTTATAAGCTACAGATGTATTACCCTGTTGTCGCTTTACCCTTGTTGCTGTTTTCAAGGAATTCTTGATGTCGTACCTGTCAAATATAAGATGGAGTTCATCACATTTTCTGAACTTTGATTCTAGGAATTGTATGATAAAATTATCTGCTAAGTCGGAACATGTGTTTATGTGCTTTGGTTTGGTCATGGCTTGCAACACTGCCATGCCATCTAATATAATCATCTCCAGATCTGCGTTAACCTCACCAACTGCATTGTCATTATTCATGGGTAATTCCTTAAGCAAATTCGTTAGTACACTCTTAGCACAGCAGTGCAACAAGGAACCATTTTAGGAAAACATACATGTTGGCACAACAGAGAATTCGTATGTGGAGATGCTCTCCTCAAGATCTATCCACCTGTGGTCTACAAGCAACTGAGAAAACAATGTTCTGTCTTCTTTCATAGTGTGTATGGTATCTTTTACTTTCATATTAATCTTCTTATGGGTTCATTGGTATGTTTGTAAATTAAATTTTTTTCCGATATATTCAGTTCGTTGGTTTTTATACGTTTCTGCACGAAAGTCTCGTATAAAACCTGTCCTTCTTCTGCTTGGCGTAATATGTCTTTTGTCAAGCTTCAGGTAACACTGTCTTCGTCACTAGGTTAAATAGATTTGTCAGAAAATGGGTCTCCGAGTTCTTCAAGTGTGGATTCGACCTTTACAAAGTTTCTTGCATGGTGCGCCACAAATGAATTGCCCGCTACATGGCGTTTCTTTCTTGGGGCAGTTCTAATTCCTGCAATCTCCTTAGCTTCATTCGCAAGGCTCTGGAGATATCAGCATATCAGCATAAACCTCAGCATAAGATATCAGCATGAGATATCAGCATAAGCCTCATGCGAGCACTCGGGTTGAGAGTTATACCCACAAGTCCTCCTGTGACCTTCAGACTCCTATTTATGTGTTCTAGTGCGTGATCAGGCCCTACGGCACAGAATGAAATTTGTGACCGATTGACAACCCAGTTACCTTACGGTACTTTCTACTGGATTTAGCTCCTCTCATACTCTGATAAAAACTGGGCACAATTTTTAATAATTTTGGTAAATTCTCGCAGTACTATCATCTTAAGCGTGACAAAACATGGGACATAGAAGGTGGCAAATTAAATTGCCTTTCATTTGACATCAAGAAAACCAAAGTAGGACCCACACAATCAAAGATACTGCAATTTTACTAATGCTGTAAATGGCGGCCATGTTTCCAAGATGGCAGCCATTTCCTAGTTACTAGAGTGTTTTTATTCATATCTCCGGTTCTATGGGACTGCTTTAGTTATTCTACACATCAAATTAAAGGTAATTAAATGCTTCATCCTTTTCTTCTTATACTTTAAGGAGCTAAATCCAATAGTTTATTGGTAAATTAGGGAAAAGTGATAAAAACTGGGCACAATTTACACCTTTGGTAGATTCTCGCAGTACTATCATCTTAAACGTGACAAAACATGGGACATAAAAGGTGGCAAATTAAACTGCCTTTCATTTGATATCAAGAAAGCCAAAATCGGACCAAAACAACCAAAGATACAGCAATTTTACTAATGCTGTAAATGGCGACCATGTTTTCCAAGATGGCGGCCATACCCTGGATACGAGAGCGTTTTTATTCATATCTCCAGTTCTATGGGACCGATATAGTTATTCTACCCATCAAATTAAAGGTAATTAAATGCTTCATCCTTTTCCTCTTAATCGTTAAGGAGCTAAATCCAGTAGTTTATTGGTAAATTTGGGAAAAGCTGTAAAAACAGTGCATAATTTACATAATTTTGGTAAATACTCACAAACTATCATCTTAAACGTGACAAAACATGGGACATTAAAGGTGGAAAATTAAATTACCTTTCATTTGATACAAATAAAACCAAAATCGAACCAATACAACCAAAGATACAGCAATTTTACTAATGCTGTAAATGGCGGCCATGTTTTCCAAGATGGCGGCCGTATGCAAGGGTTTCTGGGAAAACAACAAACGGAAATAGAAGCTGTTGGATGTCCTTCTTATGTAGTTCTAACGGTAAAATTCTACCACGAAATTCCCACGGGACCACAATATACTAACACATGCCACCTGACTAAATCCGCCGTGTGCTCGTTCCCGAGTCCTCGTCAACTCTCTGTAGCACTTGCTCTTCCAGTTCAGGAGTTCGGACCGTTCTTGGTCTTCCCTCTCGTGGTCGACCTCGAATGAGCCACGATCACACAGACGTGAGTGGATCCTTGCAAACATACGACGTCTGGATGCCTTCTGTTTGGATAGGTCTCAGCGTACAACCGTGCAGCTTCCTCTGCGTTTCCATTGGCCCGGCCATTCATGAAATGCATGTCGGCCATCTCTTGATTGGTATGGTTAACAGATATTGTGCTCTGGCAGTACGTACAAACACATAACCAGACACTGTAATTGTGAGATGTACTTGTGCTCAATATAATATGGGGAATGTCTGGGCACAGCTCATGAAGTGGTTATTTTTCACTTGTCTTTAAGAGACATTGTTTTTTATGTTTCTGAATTTAACGCGCTGCCCCTGAATGTTGGCTGAAAATGCGTGTGTTTTTGTGGGACAAAGGTCACTGGATCTTGGAAACCGGTCGATTCCGAACCTATGTTTATATGGACTTTTTTGTTCGAATGGATGAGTACAACATACCATGTAAGTTATGACCATGACTTTTCTGACACCCTGTATATTAAAGCCAATTTCCGTTGTCCATTTGGCTTTCCGACATGTAATTACGTACCAACTACCAACAAAATGATTTTTATTGAATGAGCGAGCGAAATTAGCGCTCGTCTACAATGTTGACAAAAGAGTACGAAGAATAGCATGGTATGTCAAAGTATCACGAATTAGTAAACAGAAACGAACTCGTTTTAATGCTTAATGTAAGGTTTAAATGAACTCAAGTCAAAGCAAGAAAGGAACGCGAATAAGCTTTCCTGTGATACTACAATGTGCTGTAGTGTAACATTTCGAACACAAACTGTGTTCACTTACTGACATAACAATTACGTGAAAACAGTCATTATTCCCTGGAATTGGAGTTCAAATTATAGTTCGTTGCGTTCGAGTGAACTCTAATCCGTTTTTATTCGTGTACCTTCACGGCTGTAAGTATGGGGATACGAGCTCTAATGTTTTTTTTCTGAACGGTGAAGCCGTTTTTTATTCAGTTTATTATAATACTTTTTACAGTTTCCACTTTTGAACAATGATACCAAACGTTAGCTTACCTAATGTTGTGTCGTGGCCCATTACTGCTACTTGACTAAACAACAACACTGCGAAACGGTAAAAAAGTAATCATAATGTATCATAAATATTGAGGGATGAACGGAATGGAGGCGAAGTGAGTAAACATAGCGAAAAATTAAGCAAAATATAAGCTTGGGCTATGTGTTTATCTAATTTTCGTAAGCAAATCGGCTTGAGCTTTAGCTAATGGGCGCCCCCCCCCCCGCGAAGAGGGGAGGGGGGGGGGGGGGGTGATGTAAACACAACGAAATACACCACACGCTAACATCAGCTCTTGCGGGACAAGTGTTGTTTTTTCAATTTCGTCTTGAAATTTTTGTTGAATAAACTTACTTATACCACGACTGTGACGTCACACTAATTCAACGCCATGCTAAATTTCCGTAGGTTAAATCCCGTTAACTGTGTGCGGAAGTGTGCGTCATCGCAAAAAGTGTGGGTTGTCAAGTTACCTCACACGTTTGCCAATAATCTACACTTTTGATACTTCCGGATCAGATGACCTGGAACGCACACACCAACAACCAAATACAGCGTACAAAAAAGTAACGTAATAAAAACGTACAAAAGGAATTACTTAACTTGCCGGAATGTCCCGAATGAAATCCTATCCATACTAAGTCTCACATGTCTGGCCCATAACAGCTTATTCACTCCGCGTAATTTCCTTCCCCCCCTCCCCCCCAACTAAAATGGAATGACCGTCATTCTTACCGATACCCTATTGCCGTATTTTTTAAACAATTCTTAAACTACAAACGCACAAATGAATTACCTTTCCAGAATGTCCGGCACAATTTCATTCTATCCATGCTGCCCCATATCGAAGTTTATTCGCTCCGAACAGCTTCGAAAACACGAGCGAGCTTACCAGCGTGATATCTGGCCAAACAACGAGTCTGCGTCCTTCCCATCCACTCCCCTCTCCCTCCACAAACTTGACTCAAAGGACTCGTCCTTCTACCACCCACTCCTCCCTCCATAAACTAAAATGGAATGACCTTCATTCATCTCAACACACTGATTGATTACCGTTTTAATTAAATACGAGTTAGTTTGACTTCCCAACCGTGGTATAAATTATTTATTGGTGAGAAACTCACGGTTATCGATTTTTAACCCATCTCGTTTCGCCAAATCCCGTTTCGCCAAAAAAAAAAGCAGAATAAAAGTTTTTCCCTCAGGGGTCAATCCCGTTTTGCAAAAACGAATTTGACAAAATTTTACGTACACGAAATTTAATACCTTATTTCTATGTAATGGGGCTTTAAAAGGCAAACATTTAATATAATAATAATAATAATAATAATTTATTGCAAATAATAGCAAATGGTCTGAGAAGGGTAATAATATTGCCGCTTATACTCAGCCAGCCAATAAAAATACAAAATCGCCGGCTGCGAGGCCAGAGTCAATACATAAACAAACAAACAAAAAAACAAAAGAACAAACTAATAATAATAATAATAGTAATATTAATAAGAAGAATTTTTAGGTGTAAGCCCACCGTAGATACTCGTTTAGGTGCACACCTCTCAGCCTGTTCTTAAAGCTTGAAAGTGTTGGGGACGTAACCACCTCTTTAGGGAGACCATTCCAAATCTTAACCACACGATTGGAGAAAAAAAATTTTCGACAATCGCGCTTGAATGGTAAAACAACCAATTTAAAAGGATGTCCTCTCGTTCTCATATCATGTCTAAGGGTAAAAAATTTGCCAGACTCCACATTGCACATCCCATGAAGCAGAGCATAGGTCAAAGCCAAGTCGCATCTAAGCCTGCGCAACTCAAGCGAGTCAGCGTTTAGAATTTTTAAACGCTCGCAATAAGGCTTATGCTCCAAGCCAGGCAAATACTTGGTAAAGCGTCGCTGCACCGACTCGACGTGATCAACATCTTTAATCAAATGTGGCGACCAAACCGGGCTTGCATATTCTACAATTGGTCTTACAAACACGCAAAATGCCCAAAAAAGCACTCTACGGTTCTTAGAGAGAAATGCCCGTCTGATCATAGCGGATCTTTGTCTTGCAACCCTGACAATATGATCGCAGTGGGTGGAGCTTTTTAAGTCGCTCGAGAACCAGACTGCCAGATCCTTTGTGACCCTCAGATGTTCTAGAGGATCACCATACTATACATAATCGAAAAGTCTATTCTTCGAACCAATTGATAAAATTTTACATTTAGAAGTGGCGACAGTTAACTGCCACTCAGTAGACCATGTCTCCAAGAAGCCTAAGGCCAAGTTCGTCGTGATCAGACGGCCCAGCAATTATACGATATAATTTTAGATCATCAGCAAATTTCGGCATTTTAACATTGACAAATTTCGATTTCAAATCATTGATATATAATAAAAAGAGCAGTGGTCCCAGTATAGAACCCTGAGGCACCCCACTGGTCACCTTTGTATCTCGAGATAATGCAGAGCCGATACAAACTTGCTGTAATCTGTCACATAAGAAATTTGAGATCCATTGCAGGACCTTACCTCCTACTCCGTAGCCAGTCAACTTTAAACACAACTTAACATGAGAAACTGAATCGAATGCCTTTGCAAAATCAATCATGATGGTGTCAATAGGTGCACCAGTCTCCAATCCCAGTGTCCAATCATCCAAGCATTGTAACAGCTGGAGGGTCGTAGGCCGGCCAGCAGTAAAAGCCAAACTGGTCATTATCTAGTAAATTGTGTTCTTTTAGATAATTTGTAAGTTGGTTACAAATTATGCGTTCTAAAATTTTACAAGGTATACATGTTAGAGAGATTGGTCTGTAATTTAACGGGTCTGCTGTATTACCCTTTTTATAAATAGGTGTGATACGAGCCTTTTTCCAACAAATCGGAAGTTTGCCAGAACTAATTGATGCCTTAAGAATTCTGAAGAGGGGAAAACACAATTCGTGTGCAAACTTTTTAAAAAACATCGCTGAAAAGCCGTCCGGGCCAACTGCACGGCTGTTTTTAAAGGAAGCAAGAACCTCAATAATGGTTTGAGAAGAGAAAGTAACAGTGTCAAATTTGTAATCCGTCTGAGATGGAAACGGTGGCAAAACATTATTATCGGTTGTAAAGTTTCTGGAGAAGATTTCGTTTAGGATGTTAGCTTTATCTAAAGTGTTTGTAAGCAGCCCTTCATCAGAATGAAGTGGTGGCAGGCTTCGTGACACACCAGTTTTTTGTTTAATCAGTTTAAACAAACCAGAAGGATTACCCTCAGATATAACTTTTAATTCAGAATTAATCGCATGATTTCTCACTGCATGTGCTGTCTCTCTGCTACAGTTGTGGTATAAAATCCTTGAGGCATAATTTTTTGAGAGTTTGCACTTCCTCCAAAGTCTCCTTTTTTTTATAATTAACTTCCTAATGGAGGGTGGGTATTTGGCTCTACCACCCGAGGCTGGTTTGAGTTTCGAGCATTGCTTAATGGCATCTGATAAGAGTTTATGAAAAATATCCCACAGGTCCGTCACATCGACACAATTGTTGAAGTGGGCAGACCAATCAATGGATGCTAATATTTCACGCTAATATTTCACGCTAATATTTAACAGACAAGCAGTGGTAAAATAAGCCCAGTTGATTTATTAGCGTTTCGAAAACTGGCAATACAGACGGAAAAACGTGTACTTTATATAATTGTTTAGAATGCTTGGTCGTCACGTACGTCAATGCCAAGGTACTCTTTTAAGAATAGTTAGTTATATACGTGTTGGTTAACCTTTTCCAGATGGGAATTCCCGTTTTGCTGAATCCCGTTTCGCAGAATCAAAATATAAAAAAAAAATTTAACAATGCAGAAGTTAAAGAGGCATGCCTATACCACGAGCCAAGGCTGTTTGCCGTGATGTCATCGCGAGTCAGCCACTGACGAACGAGAATAGCGGCTCTTTGATCGTCTAGCCCAATCACGTGTTGCGTGCGCCACGGCAAACAGCCTTGGCGCGTGGTATAATTGGACATAATTTTTTATTAGTTTGGTTTCTGATGTGTGTTTAGCCGCAGCGAGCGCGGTAGCACGAGTGAAGAACGTAGTTTGAAACAAATTATTTTGCAAAACGGGATTCTGCAAAACGGGTGTTTGTCTATTAAATGTCTGACCATTATGTTATAAATGTTCGTGTTTATATGTGTTAAATGTTTAGTGTGCCTAAAATTACGTGAACGATATTTGGAGAAATGGGGTTTGGCGAAACGGGTCCGGCCCGAGGCAAAAGCTGTTAATCTGCTTTCTTTTTGGCGAAGCGGGATTTGGCGAAACGGGACGCAACCGTGCGTGGTGATTGTCCTGGCTCACGTATGGAAATGTCTCGTGCTTTGCACTCGACATTTGCAGACTCTCGCTAGGCCAACCGTCACAGCCATGGGTTAAAAATCGATAACCGTGATTTTCACACCAATAACTATTACTTACTTTCTACAAAGTCATATACTGTTCATTCTTTGCTGAGTGTCAACCATTTGACAGTTGAACTCTAAATGATCAACACTGTACTAAAAATTCACGTAAATAACATTAAATAACAATTTAAGTTAAATTTCAGAATTAAAGTTGGTGCATGGGTAGCTGGGAGCACTGGGGAGTCAGATTCAATAGGCGTCCTGGTCCTAGTGTACATCTCTGGCTTCGTACAGACACAGGTTCGATCCTGGCTATGGGAAGTGTATATGTACGGGTTTTTCTCCAGTTGTTTCCCGCCCGTTGTACGAGAGTTTCCTCCGGGTAATACGGTTTCCTCCCTTATGCGGCAAAAGACAACTCTTCTGAAGGTGGTATCTTCCTCTGTATTATTATTATTATAATTATCTTAATCATTAAAAACTTACAGTCGGTATATATATACTAGCGGAGTCGCTCGCTTCGCTCACTCATTCCGGGTCGTCTCGCTGCGCTCGAGGAGATTTCTTGCTGCAACACTTATGATACAAACAGACTTTCCACACAGGAAACGATCAAGCAAATTATAAGAGTGTAGTATGCGATATCGGTTATCACGAGTTAAGGTCAATATTATTTTTTTACGTCCAAGGAGTCAAGCAAAAAAACCAAGCAATTTATCAGAAAAGCGCTGTTTCTGATGACTAGAGCTGATTTTCGTTCGCTTCGCTCACTCAATCAGGGCAAGCATTTTCTTAGAAACGTGACTGAATCAATGTAACCACCAAGAACCACACATCACTTGTAAATTGTGTAAGTATACACTTTATATGGGCTTTCTTGTTTTACTTATTTTGAAAATATTGTTCTTCACGTCCTGCTCAGTACAGATTTTTCCATGGGCATCTTATCACTTCACTTTCTGATGATCCCTCACTTGGAGAAACATCTGCAGAACGTCAGTTATAATCTCCTACGAAGGTGAGAGATGAAAGATTGACAGAGCAAAGCGAAACACACATTGAGAAGGTTTAGTTTACGTAGAAATAGCTGGCTTTGGTCGCTTACTCCACACACTGCCATGTTTCAGAAACGCGAATGTATCCGTGCTTCAGAATCCACGAAAATGACGCTCTTTTAAAACTAGATCTATGGGTCTGTTTTTTCCATGCATCAAGTCAGTTGAAACACAACCCATTTTAAGATCTATATTGTGGTGTGTTGCAAAATACGTTGACCTTTTCGGGTCATTTGGCCGTGGCTCGCTGCGCTCCAGATCATTCAGAAACACGAATGTTTGACACCCTCTTAAAACCAAATCTATTGTTTTGATTTTTCCATGCATCAATTCATCAATTCATTGGTTAATACAAAACCAATTTTAAGATGTATATGTGGTGTGTTGCAAAATACGTCGTCCGTGCATCCTTTTCCAGATCAACTCTCTTTGCTCGAGGAGGTTTTCATGAACAAACTATGACGTCATGAACAAACATCATGCAGGTAAAAAAAACTTTGTCGTTAGTTTTTCAGGTTCTTTCGCTTATTTGAGGGTGATAATATCAAGTTACAGCGATGAAAATAGGCCTATTAAAAGCGAAATTTAATTATCTTTCGTTTGGTCCTACTCCCATCTTTGTAGGTGCTTTGGTACCAGAGGAGTAGAGGTACAAACACGCACGCACGCACGCACGCAAACACGCACGCACATCGTATGATTTTAATTATGTACTAGCGGAGTCGCTCGCTTAGCTCGCTCATTCCGCGTCATCTCGCTACGCTCGAGGAGATTTCTTGCTGCAACACTTATGATACAGACAGACCTTCCACATAAAAAAACGATCAAGCGATTTATAAGAGTGTAGAATACGATATCGGTTATCTCGAGAGAAGATCAATATTTTTTTTACGTCCAAGGAGGCAAGCAAAAAGATCAAGCAATTTATCAGAAAAGCGCTGTTATGATGACAACGCTGATTTTCGTTCGCTTCGCTCACTCAATCAGCGCAAACATTTCCTCATATTCGTGACTGAATCAATGTAACCACCAAGAACCACACGTTACTTGTAATTTGTGTTAGTATACACTTTATATGGGTTTTCTTGTTTTACTTATTTTAAGAATATTGTTCGTTACGTCCTGCTCAGTACAGACTTTTCCATGGGCGTCTTATCACTTCACTTTCTGATGATCCCTCACTTGGAGAAACATCTACAGAGCATCAGATGTAATCTCCTACGAAGGTGAGAGATGAATGATTGCGAGAGCAAAGCGAGACACACATTGAAAAATTTTAGTTTACGTGAAAATCACTCGCTTTGCTCGTTCAATTCATGCACTGCCGAGCTTCAGAAACACGAATGTTTCCTTGCTTCAGAATCCAAGAAAATGACGCCCTTTCAAAACCAGGTCTATGGGTCTGTTTTTTCCATGCATCAAGTCAGTTGATACACATTCAGGTCCACCCATCCTTCCTTCCATCCATCCTTTTTCTATCCTTCCATCCTTACTTCCTACCTTCCATCCATCCATCCATCCTTCCTTCTATCCTTCCTTCCTTCCATTCTCCCTTCCTTCTTTTTTTCATCCTTCCCTTCATCCTTCCATCCATCATTTCTTCTTTCCTTCCATCCATTCTTCTATCGTTCCTTCCATCCTACATTCCATCCATACGTCCTTCATTCCATCCATTCTTCTATCGTTCCTTCCATCCTACATTCCATCCATCCATACGTCCTTCCTTCCATCCATCCTTAATTCGTTCCTTCCTTCCATCCTTCCATTCATCATTTTTTCGTTCCTTCATTCCTTCCTTCCTTTCTTCCATCCTTCCTTCCATCCATCCATTCATCCTTCCATTCTCACATCCTTTCTTCAGAAACACGAATGTTTGACACCGTTTTAATTGTTTTGATACGTCGTCCGTGCCCCCTTTTCCAGATCATCTCTCTTTGCTCGAGGAGGTTTTCATGAACAAACTATGACGTCATGAACAAACATCATGCGGGTAAAAAAACTTTGACGATGGTTTTTCAGGTTCTTTCGCATATTTGAGGGTGATAATATCAAGTTACAGCGATGAAAATAGGCCTATTAAAAGCGAAATTTAATTATCTTTCGTTTGGTTCTAATCCCATCTTTGTACGTGCTTTGGTTCCGGAGGAGTAGAGGTACAAACACGCACGCACGCACATCATA
>JAHWFP010197754.1:1097-11670 GCA_023313725.1 Lithobius niger
GGGTCTTTGACCGTCCAGTCCAACCCAATGTAAGACACTGAAAATTTACGTGCAATTAAAGTCGAGGTTCGAGCTAAGTCTAAACTTACCGTTATAACAGGCCTATTCTTTTATGTACGTTTGAAAACATCACACCAAACCGTCACCGTCGTTCATCACTTATAATTATGACTTTGAGTATAAAACGTGAACGAAAGGACTCTGAAAAAAATCCGAGTTCGTATGCGCAATGTCAGCTACTGAGATGTCGCTAAGCTATTTTGTAGTGTGTCCTAAGATCGTTTCCACGTCACACTACATTAAAGCTTGATGCTACGTAGTATTTCGCAGCGACGGTTGAAAAATTACTGAAGTTCACTACCGTACTCTTGTGGTTCATGTAACGTGATGCGTTTTCGAGCAGCCAGTTATTAAATCATTAATGGCCGCGTATCCGGTTTAGTCGGCCGAAATAGCCTCTAAACAGCCTTTAAATCGTAATTCGGTCTTTTTAGGTGCTGGTTTTGCAAATTTATTGCCACGGATTACCTATTCCTTTGGAATAGATAATTCCGTCGCATCACGTGTGTGTGTGTACGACATGCCTAAGGTGAGTCACTCGAATTAAGAGATCTTCTTAACCTAGTTCCTTATGGCTAAAATCGTCGAAAAATGAGTGTATTTATGAATTTTGTAGTCTCTTACAGTGTCGTACTGCGTTGCACGGGCACTTCCTATAATACTTCTCAGTCTGTTGAAAGGTAAGCCATTTTGATTTGTCGTTAAGAACAATGTTCGATCCCTGTTGTTAGGTCTATTGATGCAAAGATTTTGTGTCTACGCCTCTCGTCATTAGACAAAAAAGAGAAATTGAAAAAAAATTAACGTCCTGCTCAACTGCTACGGTACTTCGGACGGAGAAGGCCAATTTTGCAGGAAATATCTAGGATCTTTTACATGGATTGCTTTTAGTTCGAAAAATTGATTGATTTACATACTAGTTTAGCCAGTAAATGAACTGGAAATCTGTTATCGAGATATTTCTGTTGGGTGTAGACAATTACTTCCTCCATAAAATATTTTTATTTGAAGTTTGGCCAAAAATGCGACTGATTTCATTCTGAACAACACTGGTTTTTGTACATGGTGTCAACGAACGATTGACCTTGTGACCTTGTGGGACAGACAGGACGGTAATAAGTTACTAGCTATTAAGGGCACCGTCGAGGAATGGCGCTCGGCGTGTCGCCGCAGTCGCCGTGAGGAGGTTGTGTTGGCCCGTTTGCACATTGGTCACACCCGACTTACTCACTGTTTCATTTTGCGGGGGGTTGACCCTCCTGAATGTTATTGGTGTCGACGGCCACTTACGGTCCGGCACTTCCTTGTTGATTGTCGCCATCTTGATGGTGTTCGTCGTCGTTTCCGTCTTCCGCATGACATTGCGCGTCAGTTGGGTGATAGGTCTGTCCTCCTCTCCGGTGTTTTTCAATTTTTGCAGGAGGTATACAGATGTATGACGAGATTTAGATTGGGGGTTTGAATAATAGCTCTGTAATGTGTGGTGCAGTTGCAACCCGGACACTGCACTGTGACTGAGGTTGGCGCTAATGACCAAGCTGTCGACGCGCCATTAAGCCTCAATCCCCCCCCTCAACGAACGATTGGAAGTGAATAATACGGGCGATGTCATAGGTTTTCTAATGTGAGTGAATTCGAGCTAACAAATTTCATAAGAATGCCCGAGATGTCTAGAATTATTACAGAATTGTTACAGAATTGTTTATTGATTCTTCCAAGTGAAGGAGAGCGGAGGGGGGGGGGGGGGGGTTTGCATTTAAAAATGTTAGGATGATGTGACTGTGAGATTCTAAAACGAAGGGCAGAAAGTCGTCAACGTAGGGTCGGAAAGTAGTGGTTTTCAGGAACCTGGTGCATTAAGTATTTGTCGATTTTGATAAGCGCTATGTCAGATAAAATGTAGAGATTGGGCTGTTTATTAGAACGTCGTTATTTTGTGGAATAAATAAAGACAGGTATAGGAAGTAAAAATAATTTTAATAGCACATCCAGAAATAAGGTAATATCCCTAGTTTAGATGAAGGAGAGCATTCCACGTTAAGCTTCTGCGAAACAGTTAAGAATACAGTTTTGCTCGAGTGATGGGAACATCGTAACGATGTCTAATGAGATTGATGAAAACATGCCCATGTGGGACATGTGTGTCCTGAAGTTCGGAAATGAAATGCGTGGCGTTTGGCACGGTGTAATTACCAATCGCTAATTCTTTAAGAACCGGTGCAACCGATTTTCGTAGGAAAAGGTGTGGAGATTTTTTACCACGTGTAATTAACCTGCCTGAGAGGGAAATCAGGTTTACGGGTTTTGGGTTGGGGATAAATGCAAGTGAGGGGTGGGTGGGGGGGGGGGGTTATCACCAAGGGGATTCAACCCCATGAGTGGTTCATTTTCTACTTTTATCCTTTGTTTTAAATATATTTTATTGTTTTGAAAAGTTAATGTTCCTTTTAAACATGGTTGCAGTTTTTTAAAGTATGATGTTGTTGACCGTAGCATTAGCTCATTGTTGTTTTGCATGATAACGCGACGTAGCAAGTCTCGAAAGTCGCGTTTTCAGTGTATTTGATATGTGCAAATTGCTGGCGATTTCTTCCCTATTGTGCAGCTGAAAACTATGTAAAACCTGATTTGTATTAATTTACTCCAAAGAATTAGATCAACACGACGACGTAACGTAATTGGATTATCTAAACCAAATAAATTCCAATTCAGTAATATAAACTCGGTGGGCTTCTCTGCACGTCGTGAAAGTTAGCAAAAACAATTTGTATCCAACAATCATGTCAACAAAATGAAGGTCGCTTAAATCACTATTGGCTTGTTGACCACTTATATTGCTTGCAGATCACTTATTTCCACGATTTTTGACTCGAAGCTAAAACACTTCTAATGCGTTACATACGATGAAGCTTGATTACGAATACATAATGCTCTTTCTGTTCATCATGTAAAAGTTTGTTTTTTTAGTGTAGCAACCAAAATAACACAGCAATTCAATCATTTATTGTTCCAGCGACTACCAGTCAAAATCTCGAATGTCCGGCCAACTGCGCAGGGGAATTCATCAATCCAATCTGTGCTAGCGATGGTAATTTGTTCTACCATACATGTGACTTGATGTGGACCATGTGTCAGTAAGTGAACATTGCAAGGATCGTATAAAGCAGCTTGTGTACGTTCATGAAATTAATCGTTATTTCTTTTGGAACAATTTTTGTCAGTATATTTTTGATTTTAAGAGTAGTAAAATAATGTCTTCATTATGGAATGCTTTTATTCAAAACCGTATTTCACAAAGGAAATTTCTTATTATTAAACAGCGTGTTGCTATTTGCCTCAAAATTATGCAAAAAAAAAAGTCTATGCCTACCAATTTTGAAATTTTCAGGCTTGAAATCGCGCAGAAAAAAAGAGCTTTGTACGTTCTTTACGGAATGCGCCATAAGATTTCTTGGGAAATCATCTCTTTCCATTCATCCGTAAATCGCGTAAGACTACTTCTTTCTGCATTTCAAGCGTGACAATTTTCAAATTAGGACGCATGGATTTATGCTTAAGTTTTTGATGGAAATAGCAATACGAAGCGGATTAAACAGAAATTTCCTTATTGCAATAAAATTTGAAATGAAGGCAAGTTTGAAATTACAGGCGTTCCATATAGTCCATTTCTCTAAACCTCCTTCACAGGAACCAATTTTTTAAATTAATTTGCCGCGAAATACGTCGGTCAAACTTCAAATAAAGTCTGAATACGTGGCGATGTATGGCAAACTGCGTTTCACGGTTTAAGGCGCAGCCATCAGTAATATTTCTGCTTTGAGATTATGGGATGGCAACCACCATTACAGCTAAACATGGTGAGCAAATTCAGTCGAGATAGCTGACGAATGTTGGAGAAACTTAAATCCTACGATTAAGGTAAAACACGCACAGCTGTAGTCAAACTATGCTAATGCTACTGTTTGCAAAATTTATCCTAGCACAGGCAAAAGTTTGAACTAATTTTCTAATAGCTTTACGATTTTATAAATTGATGTTTGCATCGTTTTTAAGAAGCACTGCATTTTCACGTTTATAGCAACCTTCCTTTAATATTTCGTTGGGTTCGCTATAGAAGTAGATACATTACATTGTTACACGAATTACGGTATGTGTATCTGACGAATCTCATTCAGGCGCGACCGAGGCGAGAGTGCCCACCATGTTGTTTTAATCTGAAATTGCTGTTATGCTCTTTATAGGGCGAAACAATAATTTTGTAAACACAATAAATAAATAAATAAATAATCAGATTGTAGGATTTGCGTGAATCTCATTCAGACGAGAACAGCAAGTTAGCTCCGTGGTGTTGGCGTTGGGCGCGTTTATGCAACGACTTGCCTTTGCATTCTCGCAGTGTATTTTCAAGGGTTCACTGCAGACTTGTTAAATTCAAACTTCTTTACTTCCTCCTTAGACATAACGCAATTTACAAAAAATAAACATTTAACAATCCGCACATGAATCGAGAAATTGTCCAACTAGACAGTTCGTGCATAGAGTCCTGTCCTTGTTGCGTTCTTGTTGGGAAAGACCTCTCTTCGCGCCAAACCATATTCAATATAAGGGCTAGTTCTCGCTACAAAATATGGAAACACTTTCGGTAAAAGGAACGCACGTGTCTCGCACGTGGAAATTGTAGCTAAAGACCCGCATACCACACTTGGCAAATGTATCTTTGACGCGTTCGAATAGAACGACGTAATTAGTCCTAATTACAGTCATTAGGTAATAAAGGTCAAGTCAGCAAGCAAGAGATGGCAACTTTACACCTCCAACCCAACGCTGTGATTCGTCCACAACAAATCACGGTAAGTGCAGGCCACTAGTGATGCATATCACCAGGAACGCTGTACAAAAGGCAAAGATCGATTTGCAACCTTCTGAGCGCAAACACATCACTGCACTTTGGCTGCACTGCACACCACACCAACACCGCACAACACATTATGCACACTTCCACCACTGCACACTGCTGCACACCGCTGCACTCTTCTGCACATTGCTACACACCACTGCATCCACAACACCACTCCACATCCACAACACGGCAACAGGACCATCTCAATACCAAACGGCCCCACTGACACACCAAATACGGCACACCAATTTTACACTCTGCAGCACTCAGGAAACTCTCTCTTTAACGAGCAATCCATCCACTTATGCTTGCAACACACCACAAGAAAGCCTTCAAAAAAACTTTCTTTTCGCTCCATCACTTCTCTTGCCACCCTAAACACACCATACCACAAAATACCACACACAACAATCCACCTCCCTGGATCCAACTCAAAAGTACTGTCCACCATTGGAGAAAACACATTTTTGCCATGGCAAACCCCCCTACACTCAGCACTAGGGCGTTTGTCCCCCTTTCCCCAGCAAAAAAGTACACATGCAACACATATCCAAACAATGCTAACAATAACACTGTAAACCTTGCATGTTAACAACAACAAGAAAACCTCGTCAGACACAGAACTCAACAACACTTTGGGAGAAGCAAGCGCACACTGCAGCTTGTGAAAATCTTTCCCGCAACTACTGCCCCCTCCCACTTTGTCTGGTGCCCCTTTGTTCACACTGACAGCTAAAGGCAATACCAACTTTGCATAGTTGTTTAACATGTGAAAGCCATCACCAGTCAATCCCAACCTAGACTTTACTTTTTTCTTCGTGTTTATAACCAGTAAAGCAGATTTTGCTTCCACTTTCACTACAACTCGGCACCTACACTTTTGCTTTACCCTTGCAGACAGAGGGCCACCAATAGCTTCCTCGTTTACTTGTCTGCTCGTGACATTCCCAGGTTTCTCTCCTGAATCCCACACCTGAGATCGCCTGCATAAATCTTTACCTTTCACTCCATTCTCTCCTTCCACTACCATGACATTGACTCCAACCTCAATACTAGTAGTCACCTGTGCAATCTCATCTTTCCATCTTTCCCTTTTTCCATCTGCGATTTCCCTCTTTAACCTCACCTTACTTTCGTAAACTAACTCCACAGGAGTAAAGTTTGCCGTCTCACAAGAAGTAGACGTACTTGCAAATTTAGCTGGTGCTAAAACATCATTCCCTTTGTCAGGATACTCCAAATCCAAAGCCCTGTTACAGTCTTCCCTCATTCCGTGCAACCTTTCTACAGCCTGAGACTGTGAATTATAAGGCTTACTATTTACAAGGCCGATTTCAAGAAACATGCAGCCCGTTCAGAAACAAACGGTTTTCCAAGAATCGATTGGAGTTCCACAGAGAACCCAACCCTTGAACAAATCGCTAAGCTATCATTTACAACCATGTGTGAGTTAGCCCCCCTGACAGCCACTGCTTCAGGATACCTAGTCGCCCTATCACAAACCTTTAAGACATGCGTATTTCCGTCAGACGTCACTTTGAAAGGCTTTACGAAATCCACTTCCACCTTAATGAAAGGCTCTGCCACAACCGGAACTAAAATCATTTCGTCCTCTCCCTTCCTCACACCTTTTCTATATTTCTTGCAGATTTCACGCCACTCTATCCAATTTTTACATTGTGCACACATTCTTGGCCCATGCAATACTTCTTGCAACCTGGCAATGGACGTTTCCATGGCCATGTGCCCTAAATATGCATTAGCATGTGCCTTCCTTACCAGTTGCCCCGTAAGCATTTTAGGTACCACTACCTGATCACCCAATTTAGTGCCATTTGCTGCCACCCATTTCCTACTTAAGTCATCATCCTTCCAAAAAAAAGATGTACCTTCAATGTCAGCTGCCGCTCGACATCCCTCCAACCCAGGATCAAGCACCTGCCCTTGCTTTAAAACTTCAGCTTTAACCGCCAACAAGTCTTGAATTCCTGTTGTCAACAAACCTACATTTTCTTTCCCTGCAACCGTTTTACCAATTTCTGTACTCCTTACAGAGTCGGCCACAACACTAGCTTGTTTATTGACTAAAACGTGTTGTGACTGGACAACTGTATCATTTTGTGCAAGTCTATTATCTTCGACCTTGACACTAATTTCAGCAACTACCTTATTTTCACTTGCAACATTTCTAACACTTTCCTCCGTTTCCTCACCTTCAACTTTAAAAAGACCATCCAATACATCACCATCAATAAACTGATCTGCAGCCTGCTTTTCGTTACTTTTCTTTCCATTGATACCCGTCTTCGACCTAGCTATCGCATTCCGTGTTTTGTTTACCTTTGTTTCAATTTTCTGTAGCTTTTCGTAAGACTTTTGGCTAAGCAGAAAGTCGTACGTTTCGTCCTTAAAAAATGGCGACACGCCGCATTCCAGCATAATGTAGCCATCTTCTGTTGCCAATTTTACCTTTGCCACAGGAAAGTCTGTCACGTTTTGACTTACAACTGACGATAAAACAACTCGTTTCCCTGTGAACGAACTAGGCTCTACCATTTTACTTGAAACCACATCCATAAATGCACCTGTATCCAGCAAATAACCACCAGGCTTTCCATTAATTGTGCATTTCTTACATAACTGGCTTCCCACCGACTGTGTACCACTTTTACCTTTAAAAGAGCTAACCTCCTTTCCACTGTGTACACTAGGCAATTGAGTACATACATTTCCCACTGAGGCTTTGGTACCATTGTTGGGACAATCCCTTTTCAAATGCGAGCTCGAGCTACAAATGTAGCACTTACGTGGCTCGTCCGCCTTTAAAGGCGCTCTCCTACTAGACTGATTATTGTCGTTAGCTTGCGGCCTTGCTTGCGCATTGTAAGCCGAAGCTGTAGTACTATTGCTCGTACCATTATTACCTGTACCATTTCTAGTACCACTATTGCTATTGTTACCATTACCATTGTTACTGTTCCCATAGTTACTAGTACCATTCCCTTGGTTGCCTCCACCATTCTGCGAATTACCACTCCCTCCATTGTTTCTGTTACCTTGACTACCTTGATAACCATTACCATTCCGATACCTGCCATAACCATTACCATTGTTACCTCCTCCACGGTAATTATTTCTGCCCTGTGGTCCACCATTTCCATTGTCAGAACCACTCCCCTGTCTTAGAACTGCTTCTTGGCGATTAGCGCAGTAATCGTCCGCAATCGAAGCTAAGTTCAAAACAGATTCTTGTTTGCCCTTATCAATAAGCCATACTCTTATCGGACTTGGTACCTTATTCAAAAAGTCCTCTATTAATACCTGCTGGAACAATTTTTGGAAAGAATCCCCACAATCAAGTTCCTTAACCCATTCAGTACCCAGTGTTGTCAAAGTGTGAGCAAAATCTAAGTACTTTTGTTTATCAGTTTTTTTTGCGACCTAAACTGGTTATGTAAACACTGCTCTGTAGCATTACATCTTACTTTAAGAGCTTTCACACACAGATCAAACTTTGCAAAGTCATCATCAGAAAGACGCATGAGTGTTTCCCGCGCTTTCCCTGTTAACAAAGATAACAATCTGAAAGGCCACTCTTCTTTGTTAAAGCCCATCCTATCACAAATTCTAGTAAAACCAGACAAGAAAACTAATATGTTGTCTTCCTTCTCCCTGAAGGGTTGACACAACTTCGACATGTCATAACGTTTTTCTTGTTGTACAGACTCTGTTTTTACCTTTAATTGTTCTTGCTTAAAGGACTACTCTCTTGCCTGCATTTCATCATTATGCTGCCTAGCATTTTCGCTAATACGCAGCTCATGCTCCTGTTTCTCCCTCGTTAATCTATCTCCTCGTTCCCACTTCTCTCGTTCTAGCTCTTCGTGACGATCCAATCTTTCTCTTTCTATAGCTAATTTTTCTCTTTCAATTTCGTCTAGCCTAGCCAATTTCTCCCTCTCAAATTCTTCCTCCCTTTCCTTTAATTCTTTTTCCCTTGCTAATTTTTCCCTTGCTAATTCGTCCTCCCTCTCTCTCAATTCTTTTTCCCTTGCTAATTTTTCCCTTGCTAATTCGTACTCCCTCTCTCTTAATTCTTTTTCCCTTGCTAATTTTTTCCTTGCTAATTCGTCCTCCCTCTCTCTTACAGCCTCCTCCCTTTTTAATTTTTCTTTCTCTACACTTAACCTTTCCTTCTCTAATTCAGCCTCCAAAATTCGCCTTTCCTTTTCATCTTGCTTTTCCTGCCTTTCCCTTTCCTTTAGTTCCTGTTTCTCTTGTAATTCCCTCTCTTTTTCTTGTAATTCCCTCTCTTTTTCTTGATTTATTACCCTTTTAGCCTCTTTTACAGTTTTAACTGCTTCTGCGAGATCATCAGCCAACAAAGTTTCCCCCTCCAACCCACCTTTAAACATAGCCAGAATTTCACTTTTTCTCTTAGGCGCATGCAACCCTAATTCCTCGCACACAGCTTTCAAATCAACCACAGTTTTATCACTAAGCAACTCCATTGTAAAATTACTTAATTATCTAAGTAACCAACAATAAAAAAGATCGCACCAACACGCACAACAGTTCCCGCAAGCTTTAAACAATACTTTTTTCCCAAACGCCCTAATACCAAGGTGTAAAAAAAGTTTGCCACAGCTCACCTGTTGCCGCGTTGTGGAGACGCTGCCAAGACGACTTCCAAACTGACGAACCCAGGCTTGCACTGACGATGACTTCAAACTCTATTTCGCTTCTTCCATTACCGGAATTCGCCGAAATTTTCCTTCTCACACGACGAAGTGCAGCATTACCGCCCACTCTCGCTGATAGGAATGTCCTCCGTCCCACGTCCAGTAGCAATCTTGTCTGCCAGCTCAGCTTTTCCGTCTCTTGACTCGTCTTTCTTGAACAGCAGGAAGCCCCTTTAATCTTCCTCCCACGCTGGTTGCCGCCAAAGTCGAAATTCTGCCGTGGAAAGTGAACCCACTGAGTTGGAGAAGCTCACCACTACCATCTAAGTTGACTTGACCGCCGACTTTCGATGCAGCTGTGTCCCTTTAACGTGAAAGTCCGGATGTAAGCCAAAACTGCTGGTTTCTTCGACGTGTAAGTCCAGCTTGACCGCTGTCACCAATGTATTTACTTTACACTTGATGCAGACGCAATTTGCTTCATCACTGCCAATGTAGACACAAAGGCAGCACCCTGACCGTTGAAACTCGAACAAATCGACATGAACTTCAACTGCTTCCTCGACGTGAAAGTACGGCTACACCGCTGCCACCAATGTAATTTCAAGGGTTCACTGCAGACTTGTTAAATTCAAACTTCTTTACTTCCTCCTTAGACATAACGCAATTTACAAAAAATAAACATTTAACAATCCGCACATGAATCGAGAAATTGTCCAACAAGACAGTTCGTGCATAGAGTTCTGTCCTTGTTGCGTTCTTGTTGGGAAAGACCTCTCTTCGCGCCAAACCATCTTCAATATAAGGGCTAGTTCTCGCTACAAAATATGGAAACACTTTCGGTAAAAGGAACGCACGTGTCTCGCACGTGGAAATTGTAGCTAAAGACCCGCATACCACACTTGGCAAATGTATCTTTGACGCGTTCGAA
>JAHWFP010197763.1:0-12810 GCA_023313725.1 Lithobius niger
AAAAACATATAAAATTTGCTTAACACTGTGGTGCAAACGTGTCTCGGGAAGCCGAAAATAGGACCTCAAATAACGTAAAATGCCAGGGCTTCCGGGGCTCTGCCCTGGACCCCGCTGGGGAAGCTTACAGCGCTCCCCTAAGCTGGTTTTGCCGAACCCCTGCTAAAGTTCAGTAAAAAAAATTTTACTTTTTTTTTCCCCACCCCCCCCCCCCCCCCCCGGTTGGGAATCATTGACCCCCCTATCTGAAGTTGGCTGGCACCACTACTGAAGTTTACACTTTTAAAGTTCCTATTTTTACAATAAAAATATCCAGGAATTACATGAATTCGGTTTTCGTTCAAAGCAAACACTTGTTGTTTACAGTAAAATAATTTCGAATAAAAATTAGGGTTGTTCAATCCAAAACTCTTAGATTATTTCAGAATCCACTGAGAATAAAATAGTCAAATTTAAATCACTTTCAAAGTTTTAAGTAACGTTAGGGTTCCACCATAGAAGGACAAGCTTCAGTAACGACTGCAATAAAACTTAACTGAAGTGAGGTTTAGATTAAAAATCCATTTAAAATTAACCTATTTAAACCAATATTATAGTGAGAGTCAATTTGTTTCCTCTTGCGAATACAGCGATCGGTATGGCTACTAATTGTCTAACACGTGTGAATAATTACCTCTCCTAAGAATACAATCCTAACACCCAAATGATTTCTTGGCCACGGTTCCATGACGCGTATGCAACCATAAAACCAGTGGTCGCTTGCATTTCTAGCTTTTGATGAACTGCGATGGATGGCATGCCGGCGCACACCTCTCAATTAAAGACGAGCCCACTACGATTCTTCTATTGTAGTGTCGGCCTGCCAAAAAAACTATTGGAGAGGATACATGACCTCCAAAGATCAAAAAACTCGTGGAACATTTTTTTTTTCTTGAGCGCTCCAAAACGCAAAAAGACCTCGGTTTTTAACCGTCAGCCAAATCTTTAATAATGGAGTAAAACGGCCCATCTTGGAACCATTTAATAGCTTGACACAATAGCTAACTCTTCGGGAAGCCCAATCTTCAAAATTTCATCCTGAAGTGTCACAATCGCCATTTGAAAACTGCTCCAAAACTTACCGCAGCGCTCCTTCATCATGGTCGCCATTATTGAAAACTTGTATCTTGTATTTCGATTTTATTACTTTTATTTTAGGGCAAAAAGCCCACAGACAATAGCTTAGTTGTGACTTAGGAGGGGCTGCCTTTGGTACGTAACGTCACATACATGTGGATACAGACAACCATTTTTAAGTGTGATATTTTTTATTATGTTGAACAGCTGCAACTTCTATGAAAAATTACCACAACGATCGTTACCTGTCTTTTAACTTTAAAGTTAAACATCCAACTTAACTTAATGCGTTATAGCATTCACTAAGCTAGTTTATTTATCCATTTTATACTTTATTAATAATCTTTTGCCCCCAGAACGCTACCATTAGTCCAAACTAATTCGACATCGGCAATCACCGGACACGAATTTTTATGTAAATATTTTTGCCTTAAATCTCTACCAAACTCCGACTGTGACCATCCGAATGTGTGCAATTGCTTGTCCTTCTTTTAAAACCAAGAATCTTAAAAAGATCTGTTCCCAATGCCAATCCAAAGTCGGCCCCCCCCCCCCAACCTAGTTGTGGTGTGTAACACTGCAGTTTACCGTTAAAGCTTATTTAATTTAATAGTAATGATTTATTCATTACCCAAACTAAAGTACTAAGCTTTAACAAGAGCCAATTCACGATGTGCATGTGTAAATATTCAATCAATAATCAACATCGCAATGTAAAGGCCTTTCCCAATGTTCAAGAGTTGAAAACTCAATCTGGCCTATCTTTAACATGTCCCTACTCCTTCAAACGGCTCTGCACCAAAACCCTTTGCTCTACCGAATTTCCCATTGTTCTCCTGGCCCTCCACCAATCAGACCCCCGCAGCTCTCCTCGGAGTCCGCGCTTTGGTCGCGAGAATCCGCTGCTCTAGCATAAAAAGGCCCCCCCAACCCTCCCTCCTTAGCACAGCCCTGAGCACTGCTCAGGTGAGCACAGCTCACAGATCTCTCAATCTAGAAGGGTCACGCCGGTCGGGAGTGGAGATGTTACGTCCGAGGTTGCCATGCCGGGCAAAATGGTAGTGGTTTTAAGTAACTAGTGTAACTTTAGAAGTTTATCTTTAGGACCCCCCAATTCTAAATTGAAGTGGTGCATGGACAAAGATGTCAAGTAACATTTTGTTCATTTTGAGATATTAAGGGCTAAAGTCTAACAATGGCTACTCGTAGCGTAATGCTTTTGCAAATATCATTGTTGTCCCAAACAGAAGTTAATTATTGAAAGTTCTTTGTCTTACAACACTTTCAGGATATATCGTACACAAGTACCATAAAAAGGGTACGGAATGTAGTTAACACCTTTGTCCACGTAGTATGCTAGTGTTATTCTTGGCGCAAGAATGTGACAAAAGGTGTTAAGTGCTGAAATGTTTTGCTTAAACTGAGCCAAAACATTGTTAACCTAACCATTGTTGCTAATAATATTGTAATGTTCTGTGTCTTAAATAAAGGACACCACTACAGGTTGTGGGTTCTAAGTGAGCAGCAGCTTAAATTGCAGCTGCAAGCCTTTATACAACTTTAGATGGAGTGCATCATGGGAAGTGATGTCACTCCAGATACGACAGTGATTGGTTAATACCTATAAGCTAATTAGATTATGAGATGACAGTTGACCAAAGACTGCTTAGCAGTATCTAGGATCACTGTAATCATACACTACAATCACCCCCAATAGATTATAAGTCAGTATAATTAATTACTTATTAAACTATACAATATACAACAAGAAGCATTTCATGCCAACCTCTATATACAATATATACAAGACCTGACTATAATCGGAGAGTGCAATTATTAATATAACTATATTAGAATATTAATATCCCTAAATTTAATACCTAATATTTACCCCCTTCTTAATATTCAACAGTTTTCTAATCAAAAAGCCGAAAAAGGAGAAAAGTATCAACCATCTAACCCACTTGTTCCAATAAAAATTAATAAACAACGATGTTACCACAAAAATGCAAAAACAAACACACCAAAACAAGCGAAAAAAAAATTCCCAAAATTTGGCTACCCCCAAAACCATAACAACCTCACTGCCGAAAACGTTCGGGAAGAACTACTTTTCGGCGAGACCGCCTAGCAGATGTCCCAATTTCTTGCCGTGAAACCGGCGGTTTTTGCAACGGCATAGCAACTACGCTCGGCGAGGGCCGAGCAACACCAATTGGCGCAGACGAAGGCAGTTCAACCACGCTCGGCGATGGCCGAGCAACAGCGCACGACGATGACGCCGGCACTGACACAGGGAGCTTTCCAACGTCACCAGCAACCGACGATAATTTTAATGGAGTTTTCCGTATAGACTCACTCGGAGGCGACAACAAGGGCGGGAAATCCTCACTAACTTTACTGGGAGACAATTCTTTATTGAAAACATGTATTTTGACGGGAGAACTTCGGACCTTTGGTGGTGTAAGCTGCGGCAAAACAAAACTTCGCCGACGAGTCGACTGCACGGCCTGTGATGGACCATGCCGAGAGGCCACAGCTTCACTTCCCGACGGCGCACGAAAGATTGGATTACTGTTCCACATTTGCATATCCGATTGCCCATTGGACACCGGCAAATCAAGCAACGAATCTTCGGCTACATGCATGCGTAATTGCGACCCGGATTTCCGGAGAAGAACACCGCTTTTTACCCTTATTTCATATTCATACGGACTAAGCACTTTCGCAACTCGGCCCGGCAACCAGTTTTTCGCCGCATTTCGCCTCGCATCTGTACAAAAAACTTTATCGTTCAACTGGTAAGTGGGCTCGCATAAATTAGCTGTTGGTTTTAGCTGACGGTCTTGCCTTAGAGCAGTTTTATCGGCAACACTTGGTATCATGAGAGTTAAACGTGTACGCACGTATCTTTTTAGGAAAGCTTTTGACGGAGTCACACCGGTAGTGCAATGAGGGATATTTCTAGCTTGTAGGAGGAAATTAGTCAGTGCTATTTCTAGGCTTAAACCTTGAGTTAAGCTCGCTTTTAAACTGCGTTTTAGCGACCGTACTAGTTTTTCAGCAGCCCCATTTCGGACTGGCAAATACGGAATGGATGTTACATGCCGAATTCCACATTGTTTTTAATAATTTTCAAACTCATTACTTTTTAGCTGTGGTCCATTATCACTAACCAAAACCTTGGGGTAACCATAGGTTGCAAATAAATCACGCAAAATGCGTATAACAGCACCACTCGTTGTTTTCATGTCATAAACAAATGGGAATTTAGAATGTGCATCCAACAATACCATGTACGTTTTTCCATGAACCGGCCTGCAAAGTCAAGGTGGATTCTGTCCCACGCCAATGCAGGTCGTTCCCAAACATGTTTCTTTAACTTAGCACCAACATAACCTGACAAGCCATGCATTTGTCAACTAAACTTTCCAAATCGCTATCAATTTTAGGCCACCATACACGGGAACGAGCAAGAGCTTTTATACGCACGACCCCGCAATGGCCCAAATGAAGTTCCTCAAGCACTTGTTTGCGCAATATTTCAGGAATTACAAGACGTACCCCCCAAAATATTGCATTACTATCAAGAGATAACTCAAGTCTACGAGAAAAATAAGGCTTCAAATCCTCGCTTTCAACCTTATCCGGCCAACCATCTCTAGTATATCGATAAACTGTTGCCAGCAGCTTATCTTTCATAGTGTAATATTCTAGTTGGTCAGCTAAGATTGGAAGTGACTCAATGGTTTCCAAATTCATAACCCTCCAACCAGGAGCTCGCTTGGAAGGGGGTTCATATGGTGTAGGCATATGAGATAAAAAATCAGCTGTTAAATTTTTCTTGCCAGGGATGTGCTGGAGTTCGAAGTCATAGCCATTTAAATAAATTGCCCACCGCTGGATACGTGCGGCTGCCATGGCTGGAATTGACACCTTGCTCCCGAACACCCACAGCAATGCCTTCTGATCAGTTTGCAGTATAAACCTACTCCCAAACAAATACTGGTGGAAGCGTAGTTTAACCCCAAAAACTATCGATGAAGCCTCTTTGTCAAATTGGGCATAACCCATCTCTGCCTTTGACAGTGCCCTAGAGACAAAAGCGATAGGCCTATCTTCGCCATTTGGATAAGTATGAACTATTTGCGCTCCGATCCCTACGGGACTCGCGTCACAAATAAGCTTGATAGGCAGCTTAGGGTCATAGTGCGCCAGCTCTTTAGAATCTAGAAACGCAGCCTTAGCCTTCTGGACAGCATCTGAGCATTCCTTACTCCATTTCCAGGCGTTCTTTGGAGAAAGCAACTTGTTTAATGGAGCCAGTATGGTCGCCAAATGTGGTACAAATTTTCCATACTGGTTAATAAAGCCCAAAAAAGACTTTAACTCTTGAATGTTAGTAGGCTCAGGTGCTAGCTGTATAGCGTCCAGAACGTTAGGCAGGTTTGAAACCCCATTCTTATCAATTTTGAATCCCAGATATTTTATACTGTCTCTGCGGAGTTGGCATTTGTTCTTCTTCAATTTCAAACCGTTTTCCTGCAAGGCTTCTAAAACTTGGAATAAGGTCTTATCGTGGTCCTGGCCCTTTCCAGTAGCTAGAATGTCATCAAAAAATGGGTCAGCCTAGGGATATCCCTAAGGACACATTCCATACGCTTCTGAAAAATGCCAGGAGCACTAGCCAGCCCAAAAGGAAGTTTCTGAAACTGAAACAGGCCTTTACAAGTATTTATAGTTAACGGGGCCTTTGAATCCTCGTCAAGCTTAACTTGCAGAAAAGCATCCGAAAGGTCAATAATTGAAAAGGTATCACACCCTGCTAATTTCGAAAATAAATCTTCAGCCCTTGGAACCGGGTGGTATTCTATATCCATTTGCGGATTTACAGTGCCTGAGAAATCCCCCATGATCCGGACGTCTCCTGAAGGCTTAAAAACCAAGACCACGGGCGTCGCCCACGCACTGCAATCCACAGGCTTAAGAACACCCTCCTGAACAAGTCTGTCGATTTCAGCCTCGACCTTCGCCCTTACAGCTAGGGGTACTGGTCTGGCTTTGCAGTATTTTGGTACTGCATCTTTTTTCAAAGTTATTTTAGCCTTAAAATCTTTGAGTTTTCCCAAACCTGACGAAAATAGCTTAGTGAATCTCTTGAACACCTCCTCGTCCGAGACAAAATAAACATCTTCTATTATTTCTTCTAATATGTCTACCTCATGAACAGGTTCAGCATAGAATTGATTTAGGTCCAATTCAAGACTCCGCATCCAGCTCTGCCCAAATAATGGTGAAAAACTATCAGGGCTAACAATTGCTGATAATACCTCAGTTTTGTCGTTTAGTTGCACGTTGAGCCTCACAATACCCAAAGGCTTGTAAACTACTCCACCAGCATCCCTCAACGTAATTCTAGTTGGGTTTAACTTGACATTACTGAAATATTTATTGTACCAGCTAACTGGAATAAGAGTTGAATCTGCACCCGAATCAACTAGTAATGGAAGTTCATGGCCATTTAACTGAACACGAATCATCCATTGTTTGCTTCGCCTATCCGTAGCAAGAGAATAAATTTCGTCAGAATCAGGGCTTGCTTCATCCGAACTACATTCAGTGTCGTCCGAATCATAATTTGATGATTCTTCAACATTAAGTGCTTTCCTACCAGAATACTTAGGATTTTTCTTTTTACCAGCTGTTTGACCGTTTTGGGTTTATGAGAATAGGGCGTCGGCGCAGGCTTGCTAGACCTGCACACTCGACTTAGGTGCCCAACATTCCCGCAGGCGGAGCACTTATGCTTCCTAAACCTGTACACAGCTTTCACATGCGATGGTTTACCACAACAGAAGCACAAATTGTCATTGTTAGACTTATTTTTATTTTTAAATGGACGTTTAAACTGCACTGAATGAGCACTTGCCCCCTGAAAATGACTTACATTTTTCTCAGCCAATTCCTGAGAGAGGGCAAACTTGCAGGCCGAAGCAAATGTAACTGTAGCTGGATCCAACGCCAACAGAGATTTCAAAGTGTCGGAGTTGCGAATTCCAGCAACAAATCTATCCCTGAGCATTGTCTCCAGCTTAGTTCCATCGGCTGGACCATAACTACAATAGAGGGTAAGCCTCTTTAATTCAGTTATGTAGTCCGCAATTGATTCGTTAGCATTCTGCTCCCTCCTTTGGAACTGGACTCTTTCACAAAGGTAGTTAGGTACAGGACATAAGTTACCTGTCAACAGCGTGTTAATTTGGACTAAGGTTTTAGTTGCTGGAGCGTTAGGTGCACACATGTTTCGTAATAAACCATACGTTTTAGCACCTATGCTTGTTAACAGCAACGCTACTTTCTTATCATCAGGCACGTCAAAAGCCGAGAAATACAATTCGACCCGTTCAAAATAAACAGGCCAGGTTTCTACACCTGAATCAAATTCCTCTAACTTTCGACCTTGAATATCACAACTGTAGGGATAACAAACACCAGCGCCTTATACTTAATTTAATCAAAAATCAAGTGCATAAGGATACGCCTTACAATTCTTAAATTTAGCCGGATAGGCCTTCGTTGCACCCAGCAACAAGAAGAAGGTCTACACTAGAAACTTTAAACTAGGCTAACCGAATTTACATTTAAACGGTCTCTCCCCACTTTAAGTTAAACTAGTTCTTTAAATTTGAAGAATTTTAATTTTGCCAAGAATTACTGCTCTTGCTTGTTCTCTTACAAGTTAATACAGTTTCTTTTAAACATAGGATATCAAATTCCCATGCGTGACCGGCTAGGTCACACTTAATTATCGTCGCCAGCAATAATTAATAAATAACCTATTTGACACAATTCAGCCCAACCGGTTCCACTACCAGCGGCAACGCCTAGTACTCACACAGACCGGAACACTCTCGTGCAGTAGTTATGACCAGCATTAAAATTTGCTATGCAACCCCCTTATTTTATAAGGCACAGTATACAAGCTTTAAAACACTACATGAAATTACACTTCGACTTGTCGTCTAAGCTCTGTGCAGTAAATTCGTATAGCATGTACTACTATGCTTTTAGAAATGTACTCACAACCACTTGATGGCCAACATTTTACAGGCTAAATTTGTTCAAAATTATAGGTACACCACATGCATAACTTGCACACTTGCAAAAGTATTTAATGTAATTTAAACAATTTTATCAACCTTAGCTTTTTAACACAAGCTAGTTAACACCACTTCTAACAGGTTTATCAACTCACTTTCCTGTACTCTGAAATATTTTATCCTTCTAAACGTTATCACCACTTTCAAACGTTAGGCTAACTTCCGCATTAAAGCAATTTTCATTAAACGTTACTGAGGCTTTAAACGTTTCAATATTGGCTACTCAACACACCAACTTAAACTCAGCACTGCTAATTTCCCCCAAACAAGCTAGTCCCTGCACTAAATCCCCATGCCAGTGCCGACATTGCCTATCCTTGTGGAAGATGGAAAAAGTACTTCTGACCTGTACCAAAGCTGGACTAACCACGTCACCAAGTCTGCAGTCCCTGGTTCTACGGCAATTTCCAGTCTTCACCACCATGAGGAACCAGCCCCAGCTGCTCCAGGAGCCAGTTTACTCATAGCAGCTCTTCTTCAGCATACGAGGTACTTTCTTTCCTTACTAATTAGCTCAAAAGTTTAAGTTTTGAAGACCAATTGCTTTTGTTCTTACCCATTCCAAGCACGGGCTTAAAACAAATAAAATTAAGCAATGGTTACTTATTAAGTTTACATTAAACTTAAATTAAATCCCTTACATCATCGCCATTGTAATGTTCTGTGTCTTAAATAAAGGACACCACTACAGGTTGTGGGTTCTAAGTGAGCAGCAGCTTAAATGGCAGCAGCAAGCCTTTATATAACTTTAGATGGAGTGCATCATGGGAAGTGATGTCACTCCAGATACAACAGTGATTGGTTAATACCTATAAGCTAATTAGATTATGAGATGACAGTTGACCAAAGACTGCTTAGCAGTATCTAGGATCACTCTAATCATACACTACAAATATATTACAAATTCAACAATAATACGCAGTGAACAATAAACTTTGAAAAGTACACAGCATTAGTTCATTAAAATATTAAAATGGTACTCATTAAAAGGGTTATGCGTTAATATTCATGAACCTTTTATAATACTACGATGAACTTTAGGAATGAAATGCAGTTGTGTTTTTTTAATCTGCCAGCCTCTAATGAGAAATTTTCTTAATGTAGGGATAGACTGAAATCTTTAAACGCCTCTATGTTGCTGTGACTGTACTTGTATTTATATGTACCAACTTTATCACACGAATTCCAGTACTTCATCCCTGAAAGCTACAGTTTCTTTTTCTTGACTTTTAATGTATGCTATACAAAGTCAAGGCCCTTATGAATGCCCACAGTGGTTACATATCAATCCATTACATCAACAACAGTGAATGGGTCTTGGTCTTGGTCTTGCAGATAATTTTTCTATGTTCATCTGGATCGAGCACCTTTTATGCTTTTTCAGATTTTGCTCTACCTGACCAACGTTACTGTCAAAATCTAAATATTAAGGCTGGCCGATACCAATAACCGATCTCTACCGATATTTGCAGTATCGGTATCGGTGGGATCGGCAGGTAAAACCCTCATAAATCGGTAATAAACCAAATCGAAGATATTTTCACTTCTCGTCCACCGAATTTGACGTTTGAATACACCATTTTGAAGGTTTTTTCGCCAGCTTTCCAATGGTCCAAACTGCAAGCAGCATTCTCTTACTGTTAAGAAGTTACAACGCAAAATGTTAAAATTTTAATGGGGTTTTGTGTTTTTAAATGATTTTAGCTATGCAATATTATTTTAAACCAATATTTAAAAAAAAGTAATTATATTTATTTAGGCCAATGCTTTGTTTATGCAATGATTTCAAAAGTTATTTTTTTTTTATAAAGACATACTTCAGTATTACATTTTTCGATCAGTTGGGAACTTGGATGAGTTATTGGGGATTTGGTATCCGTAACAAAGTTGATCGTCCTAGCTTTACTAATAAGTTTAATGTGGTAACAAGGGAAAAAATGTGAATTCAGTAGAACTACAGTACTAGATGTAAAAACTAAAGAAAACATTAATTTATGTATAAACACACACTTATGTCTGGTTAAGTATAAATCTACACACATTTTTTTCTTTATTAGGGACTCTTTATCAATTTATTTTATTTATTTGAAATAACTGCAACGCCCCAAGGAGCAATTAAGCCGTTAAAAAAAAAGAAAAAAGATCGTTATCGGGACTCGGAATCGACAGATTTTTTTCTTCAAAATCGGTATCGGATCGGTAAAAAGTGGTATTGGCCCAGCCTTACTAAATATGTGTGCCATACAGTTTGCAACTTGTGGCCAGGAATATATAAATATACCCTTCAAAAGTAAATAATTCCAAAGCAAACTAGTCCATAATTCTTATTTTCTCCTCTGCATGAATATGACCACGCAATAAGATGGTCATGCGATTCATAGATTCTACTTAGCTCGATGAATGCCCACAAACTGTTAAAGATTGTGTGGCTTCCACGCGATGTCATATTTTCGGTTCAGGTCATCATGGAGCTTTGCTCTTCATACAGGGTAATAAATGAACTCTTAGGATATAAAACCACAGTTGGCGTAGGAAAATGTTATCGGTGTAAAAACTGGCATGGTTTATTTCAAAGGTGATGTAGTATTTCTGGGGATCTGCTTTCTCATTTACTCTATTTGCCGTCTGTATGCTCTTCTTTGTAGCTTTTGACTGGCGATTCATTACTGTTTAGTGAGTTGAGACTTTGTATATATGGTACTTTTGGTATGTTCAAATGATAGAGCAGTTCTTAGGTAACAAAAACCAAAATGGTTTTAAGAGTTCATTGAGCTTCCTCAAGAATACAGCCAGCTGAAAGCTTTGCATAAGGCATTGCCACTTTAGTCTGAATACTGGGTTACCATCTTGGTTTTAAAAATTTCAAAATATTCTTATTGGATTCCCTTAGTCCATGTAAGCTATAGCTTTCAGGCTAACAAATTTTGAGCTTTGCTCGTTTTCATTAGGAGTACAAAACAATATGTATTTTATCAGAATGTTTAGTTACCAAATATGTGGTAGCTCATTTTGTTGGCAGCGTCTCTGTTGCCACAGCCAGTAAATGTGAAACGTTCTAGAAGTCAAAGGTGTTAAGTACGCTTAGGCAAGGTAAATTGAGTGCCAAAGGTATTAAGTACGTACTTAACACCTTTGTCCATGCACTTAACGGATGGTTCAGCGTGCTTTAACACCTTTATCATCCAGTATCTCAGCAAATAATGTTCCTAGAGCCTCCATCTTTGTACCACGGACAGGGCATGACTTGAAACCAATCACAACAGCGATACCTCATTTTTGGAGAAAATGTCGCTTAACACCTTTGTCCATGCACCCCTTCAATTCATAGTCTAATTTAAACTAACCTCTTGCTTAGAGTCTTTATGGTTGGTAAACCAAATCGGCATTCCTGGTCCCCACCACCATAATGTTAGAGTAGGCATCTCTTTCTAAAAAGCCAAGTTCATTCTTTGTTCGTTTTTAAATGATCCTCGTTGATTCAGGGAAAAATAACTGTTGGACGACTTGAAAACTACAGTTGTCAAATATACTTGCAGTAGTTGCAACTTAGCGGACACGGTTCAGCTTGCTGGGTATTTCAGGATTAAAACCCAAGATAAAAATACTTTTTCTAATCGAAATTAAGTGTGTATAAGAATCAACATCGTTGTTCTTGTTTAAAGTGAATTTCAAATGTAAATTCAGTTAAATTGTTTTTGCAAACTTGTCAAAGGCAAACTAGTGACTTGTAAAAGTAAACATGTTTTATATATTCATTTTCTGATGTTACCAAGAGTTTTAAACTTCAGGTTCGTTCCCTAGTGATTAATTGTTTCTAGTGTAAATTATCACATAGCCCATTTTAGCTTTATACTTCGTTTAAGCAATTAAATTAATCCACCGTTGGTGGCAGTGAAATTACCGGTAGCATTCAGGTTAGGCCTTAGTTAGGACCCGACGATCCATCCCCCAAGCCGGGACTGTAGCCCATGCTGTGCTTATTATCGTAAAAAGTCGTAATAATCACCAAAACTTGATGCTAAACAATACTCGTCAACCAATGATGTCGGGGGCGCTACAAGCACCTCAGCCGTTGTAGCGTCCGCTGCTACACTATCAGTTTCATTTTAAACTATAAGTTTAATTAGAACACTAGTGAACTGAATCAACATTAAAATATTCTGCACCGTTTGGCAGTCTTATGATACGGGAGGCCTCCAAACCATTTAGTATCGGCGTTTTGAAGATATCGTTTATGCGACTGCGACGTTGCCACATCGCACGACTGATAAGGATGAAATATCTAGATAGCACAGTCATTGCCCAAAAGTAGTTTTATGAATTTCCTCTCTCCTTCCCTTCCCCTCCAAAGAACAAAAAACAAATGCCGTACAGTAGAAGTTGATTTAAATATTTCTCCTCCCCCCTCCAAAAAAAAAAGTACTAAGCATTAAAGTCATGAACGATTGTCCAAACTAGTAGCCCAAGTCTACGCTAATTTCGCATGCCGACATGACTATACAAGCTTGTTATCCAGTTTGTACGTTATGAGATC
>JAHWFP010197765.1:0-10071 GCA_023313725.1 Lithobius niger
GCTGATTACACTGATTTGAAAAACTAAGGTTTGATGAGAAGTAGACACCAAGATCCTTAATACTTTTCTCGGCCTTTAAGGCATGATTTTTATGTAAGTAAGCATGATTTCTATTATTATTACCAAGATGGAACACAAGACATTTGCTATCATTAATAGGGAGCTGCCACTTAGCTGACCATTGGAAAATGAATTCCAGTGATGCCTGAAGCAGTGCATGGTCATTAGAATCAGTAATGGGTCGATACATCTTGATATCATCTGCGAATTTTGGCAATTTAACATTTATTGAGTTAGACGACAGGTCAGAAATGTAAGTAATAAACAATAATGGGCCCAATACTGATCCCTGTGGGACACCGCTGGTTACTGGTAAGGAAGAAGATATGGTGGTTCCCAATTTTACTGCTTGAGTTCTGTTCCTAAGAAAATCCTCAAGCCACTGAAAAATTTTTCCGCTGATACCCATGTTAGATAACTTTACTAGAAGTTTGGCATGTGTCACGGAATCAAAGGCTTTGGCGAAATCAATACATAAAACGTCAACAGGTTTACCGTCTTCCATTGAAAGCGTCCAGTCATTAAGACATGTTAAGAGCTGAAGGGTCGTCGAACGACCTGGAAGAAAGCCGTACTGGTCATCTGGTATAAGATTAAATGAATATAAGTGGTTTAGAAGACCATTCCGTATAATCCGCTCAAGGATTCTACATGGAACACACGTGAGCGAAATCGGCCGATAATTTATCGGCTCAGCCGTATTACCCTTCTTGAAAATAGGCACAACATTTGCGTGCCTCCAACTGTTAGGTACAGTACCCGTGTCTAATAATCTTTCAAGGATATGAAACAAGGGTCGATACAGTTGATGAGCAAGTTTCTTGTAAAAAGTTGACGAGAATCCATCTGGGCAGATAGCCGTACTGTTTTTTAATTTATTGAGATGTTGTAAAATGGTTTCTGGTGTAAAATTGACATTTTCAAGTTTATTTATTATATTAATATTAGTATTTGAGTTATTCCACGGCTGCCCAGGAACAGGGACGTCTAAGTCCAACTGGTTTTCGTTATGATCATTGCTAATGAAGTTGTTACAGAACGTATGGTTTAAGGCATTAGCCTTCTCAACTTGAGTCGTTAATACTTTATTATTATAGTGCAATGGTGGGATTGATTTAGTCGTCTTCGTTTTCTGTCTGAAAAATTTGTAGAGGGAACCCATGGTACCCACACTTAAAATTTGTTGCATCTTGGTTATTTGGTGCATCTTGCATAGCTGTTTTAAATTATAGCTGCAGGTCTTGTACAATTCCAAATTTATCGGAGATCGGTTCGATTTCAGCCGTCTCCATAGGGACCTTTTTTTTGCCATTTGCTTTTTAATAGAAGCAAATACTACAAACTACAAACTACAAATCGTTTGTAGTTTGAGAGTTGTGTAAAAACTAGGTAAGGGTAGCGGTATGAATGAAGGTCATTGCATTTTAGTTTGTGGAGGGAGGGGGGATTAAAGCCATTCATTGCAGCATGAATGGCTTAGATATTGGCCAGACGTATAAGAGTTGCAGGGATGGGATTTCATTCCTTTTAAGTAATTAAGTTTTGTGCGTTTCTATTGCGTTACGTTTTTTTTTTCACGATGTATTTGGTCGTTGGTGTGTGTTCCCGGTCGCGTGATCCGGACGTGTCAAAAGTGTGGGTTATCGGCAAAAGTGTGAGGTAACTTGATAACCCACACTTTTTGCGATGACACACACTTCCGGTGTTGGTTAACGGGATTTAACCAACGGAAATTTAGCATGGCGTTGAGTTAGCATGACGTCACAGCCGTGGTATAAACTTTAATAATGCTGCAAAATTTAGCCCCGAAAGTAGGCGAGTGTGTAGCACTGTATTAATTTTACAATAATTTTGGAAATTGGGATATGGGTTTTATTTTTTTTTTACGTGTCTAATGGTTGAATACAGCAGTAAGGATTCACGTGGACTAAACAGTAGAGAAACACTGAGCTATATGTAACCGTATAGGAAAGTTTATTTGTGTTCCTTTGCTGTTTTGACTTCGGATCAGTTAAACCTTCAAACATCAAACGAGTTTGTTTTTGTTTTCTAATTCGTGATACTTTGGTTTTTCCGCAGCTTTCTTTCAGCGGCTTTGTCCTTTATCCGTCATACTAGTTGTGCCCGTGTACACTCCCCCCAACCCGCACCCGCCCCTCCCGGGGGGGGGGGGGGGGGGGCGGGGGGGGGCAGCGGGTTGCACCCCCTTCTGCACTCCCCTTGTGTGGGTTCTGAATATCTCTCCGCCTCGTGCCTCCTGCCCGGCACCCTCAGGTGGTTTTAAATTTATCAAGCCAAAGACCGAATATGTGAATGGTTCCCACATATGCTCTCCCTCAACAACTACTTCCCAATCCCCACACTTCTGCCCCTCCCGGATACGCATACGTGTCCCCCCCCCCTCCCACCGGAAAACGTCGCCCCGTGACATTCCACCTTTGGTGCAGCCCCGGAAAAGTCGCATGCGTGTGTTTGACTAAAGGCTTCTCCAGACAGAAGACAATTTCGTGCGAAGCGATGCGTTACTACATGTCAGCAAGGTCAAAATTGCTGCAATCGTATCGTTGATGTTGTGTTTAAGCACTAATATTGAAATGTTTTTTGCACCATACTGCGACACCGGGCAACCGCGAGCAGCCAGTCTGGTTAGGGCTTTAAGGCTGAAAACTCTTAATCGCTGAGAATTCTAGCATTCAGTAAGCAAGTAATCTCATGTTTAAGTTAATCCTTTGAAACAATTCATTTCGGCACCGCGCAGTGGGGGGGGGGGGGGGGGGGGGGGGGGGGGTCTCTCCCCACCCCCGCCTCGATCCCTCCTTCCTCCGAAAACGCTGCCCCGTGACATTTCCCCTTTAGTGCAGCCCTGGAAAAGTCGCATGCGTATGTCGACAGAAGGTTAAAAAAAGCCCTATCACTGAGAAATCAAGCATTCAGTTAGCAAGTAAGGCTATGTTTAAGTTAATCCTTTGAAACAATTCACGACGGTACCGTGCATTGCGAAATTGTTGCAAGCAACGATTGTTGCCGCCCACTTAAAAACAATTCAACTCCATTCTGGAAGTGAGCATGTAGGAAATAAATGCGCCTTTCCATCGTACCAGGCTGCCAATTTCGAGGCCTCGAAATTAAAAACCTATCGTCGTTTGGTTTAAAGTTGCGTGGTTTAGTAGACACGGATTGTTTTTTTTTTCAGCGCAAACGCCGACAATGGCACATTCCACGCGACTAAAACTTTGTTGCCGCTTTGGTGCCACAATAATACGCCAAAATATGAGCCAAATAGCAGTGCGGCAGGTCTGGTAAGTGGCGCCACCTCTTCGAATACTTTGGAAAAAGTGTTGTAACCCGAACTTGTAGTCCAAGGCTGTCAATAGACGCCGACATGGCAGGTTCGGTAAGTGGCGCCATCTGTTCGAAGATGTTAGAAAAGTGTTCCAACCCTAATTTGAAGGCGAATCTCGTCAAGCAACGATTGTTGCCGCCCACTTAAAAACAATTCAACTCCTTTCTGGAAGTGAATATTTAGGAAATAAATGCGCCTTTCCATCGTATCAGGCTGCCAAGGGGCCTCGAAATTCAGAACCAATCGTCGTTTGGTTTAAAGTTGTCTGGTTTAGCAGACACGGGTTGTTTTTTGTTTTTTTTTAGCTCACACGCCGACAATGGCACAGTCCACGCGACTAAAACTTTGTTGGCCGCTTTGGTACCACTACAATACCAAAAAACGAACCTAAAAACGGTGAGGCAGGTCTGGTAAGTGGCGCCATCTCTTCGAAGATGTTGAAAAAGTCTCCAAACCCGAATTTGAAGGCGAATTCCGTCAACAGATGGCACTACAGGGTTGGGTACTTGATTGTACAACGGAATCGCGTGGCCGGTGACTTGGCCGCCTGCTCCGTAATGTAGATGTAGATAAAACAGCAAGCCAAACGGGCAACGGGTATTTTAGCTTTTAACACGGGAGAGTAACGTGAAACCATTATGCAGGGTGGGGCAGAAAGGAAGGGCCACCCTTGGCAATCAAAGATGGTTAATGTTAGGATAATGAAACTTTGCATGGTATGTAGGCGAACGGGGGGCCAACTAACCATGAATCGATCGCTGACCTTGACGGATATTTTCAAGGTCATCGTGATGCTAACTTTTTAACCATGCTTCGTAGAACCCCAGTTTAAATTAGAAACTTGTAGACATTGGCAAGGCATGACCATTGCAAAAAACAGAACGAAATTCGGTACGCTAGTTTAGGAGTTACGAAAATTGCAAGCATCATTTTGTTGTGCTGACCGAGTGGCTTTCCTGTCAAACAGTGAGTGTAAAATTAAGTCCAGTGGTCCTGTAAGTACATGAAGCATGCTTGGAAACAAACAGCAACTGACATACTGATGACTCGACACAAGCTCAACACAATCTGCTACATTACACGTATAAACAGAATGGTGCCGCAAACTATAGCATCTTATGCAAGTTGGCATAGTTTAGTCAACGTGGTCGTCTAGAAAATGAAACTAAGATTGTTCCTCCCTCAGGTTAACATTTCTGATTTTGTTTCAGAGCTGATCACGGTTAATGAATTATGCCAATTTGCGTATGCTGCCAACACCATTCATTATACGAAAGAGCCTGACAGAACTGTTTGGCAGGAAAGCCACTCGGTCAGAACAACAGAATGATGCTAGTAATTCCCGTAACTCCTAAACTAACGTACCGAATTTCGTTTTGTTTCTTGCATTGGCCATGCCTTGACACTGTCTACAAGTTTCTAATTTAAACTGGGGTTCTACGAAGCATAGTTAAAAAGTTAGCATCACGATGACCTTGAAAATATGCGTCAAGGCCAGTGATCGATTCATGGTTAGTTGGCTCCCCGTTCGCCTACATACCATGCAAAGTTTCATTATCCTAACATTAACCATCTTTGATTGCCAAGGGTGGCCCTTCCTTTCTGCCCCACCCTGTATAAACCAATTCGTGATATAGTTAGGCAGCTTAGCGACAAAATTCGAAAGACTTAGGACTTGGCGGACAAAAGCGTGAATTTTTGTGGATGACTTAGTGTATGGGCAATAAGAAAATGGGCTGCTCCACGCAACCTGAACGTATATTGGGCTGAAGCAGGTCTTGTATACCAAAATAAGTAAATAGTAACAAAACTATATACAGGAAAGTACTTTTCACGATCATCAATAACCCCATCAATATAATTTGCTGAAACTTACAATAGTAATTCTACGCACCATTTATGAGAAATAATGTTCTACGAATGAGCTAAATCCAACGTGAGGTGGATATACAGTTCACTTCCGGTAAATAGTCTTTACCATGTAGCTCCTAAACCGTTTAACCGACAGGTCTAACATTTTGCAGGCGTATTCTAGAGATCGTTTATGTGAATTAATATTTAATGACATACTGTTGTAGCTCTACCGGAAGTGATAGTAAATGTTAGTCCCGGTACGCTTTCTTCACTTGCGGCGTAACTTCTAAACAGGTTAGTCAGCCGGTTTCAAATGTTGCACATACCTTACTTGCATCCATGCTCTATGGTAAATAATCTTCTATGAGAAAGTAGAACAACTACCGGAAGTGAATATACATGTCACTTCTGATAAATAGTCTAGGGCTTAGCCCCCTTAATTTGCTGGCTCATTCAGTGACGTGGTATATTATAGGTTTTTGTCATTGTTTGTAACAATGATGAGGATATGGATTTTTTTACTTTTTTTACTTTTATTTCAATGAGCCTAAAAGCCTTTACGCTATGCGCTCACAACTAACCACTACTTACAGCTACTTAAGACTACTTACGCTACTTCCGTGAGATGCAACAATAACCTCGAAGGCAAGGGCGAGGAGTGTTATAGTTGCATCCGCGGGGTACAAGCCTCGGAGCCATTGTTGCGAACAATGGTAATAAGTTTACTTGAATGTTGGCGGGCTCGGACTGAGTGCGTGTGTGAATAAGTAAGATCTTAGGACAGTAATGGGCCGTACACACCACAACGTCACCGTCTCCGTTATCCTACTCCGTCTCCGGCAAAGCAACGCTGAAAAACGGAGAACACTGCCACACCTGTCCGCCAAGAACGCTTGCTGACCCCTTTATTCCCACCTCCCCCAAGTGAAAGGAATGTAATCGTTCGAATGCAAAACTGTAGGTACGCATTGAATTGGGGTCATTCGTGCCACTAAAACCAATTTGGGCGAGTGCTTGTATTGTTACTAGTTATGTACACTTAATTTTTGAATCATTCTTTTCATTTTTTGGTAGTTTTCGATGGTCGGGTGTGGAGCCGCCATCTTTGTCTCCAGCGTCAAGAGAAAGACACGTGTGGCGCTAAGCATTTTGATTGACTGACGGACAACTCCAACCGTCCGTCAACCGGTTTTTCGAAACGAGTCGGAGACGCAACGGAGGCTTTGCGTTGTGCCCGCAGGCTACATTTGAGGCATCGGACGACGGACATGCCGGACAAAACGGTGTGGTGTGGCATGCATGGCCTTAAGTGCTCGCGCACTTATTTTCTGCTTAAACCAATGTAGAGCGGAGAATAATTGGTTGCGCATTTGGTCTCCCCTGAAAACAATGTAATAAGACATATTGCATTTATTCTTTATTCTTACTTGACCCTAGGTCGTCTACAAAATACCGAACGCTCAACCTACGCTAACTTAACCTAAGTTACCCTAAGCCAGCAACCAACCCACAATCAATCTACAAAAGGAAGAACAACCTGGTTCAACATACAGTCCTTAACTCACAACGCATCACAGACAAAAAAAAACCATTCTTGGTGAGACCAGACTCCCTGGAGTGACTGCGACCTCTAACTGAACCGCCCCGTCGCACGACAAAAGCGGATGACCGCCCTAAGAGACCGCAATACCTGACGATTGACAGGCAGGACACCAAGAACCTCCCGAAGACTCCCAACATGCAACTCTTGGCCCCTGTGCCTCTCCCAGAGGGGACACCTCAACAAGAAGTGCTCCACCGTCTCTTCCTCCATTCCGCAAGCACAAATTCCCGTCGCGCACCACCCCAATCTAAATTCGTGCGACCTCAACATGACATGACCCGGCATCTCGTCGTGAAAGCCTGCCAAGCACAACCGGCACCGCGACTGCTTCTATTGCATTTGTACCTCCAATTGTAACAATCAAGTATCTACATAAGATCATTGAACTCGTAAGAGAAAGTATAAGCATAAGCAACAATCACTTTAATAGCTTTTCATGTTTATATTTATGTCTATTGAGCCTATCAGGTCCTTACACCATTCGCTTACTCTATAACTACACTCTAAAACTAAACTTTTCATTCTTCATGCACGAGTTATGTCTTTGCTACGGTGCCGAACAATTCTTGGTACACATGCTATGGATTTCAAACTTTCGTCTAAACGGTTGATGTTGATGGTTAAAATGAAACAATCCGTGTTTCAGCTAAAAGCATATAGTTTCAAATCAAGCTACGTTGTTAATTTTGAGGCCTACCGAAATTGGCAGCTAGAAACGATGGAATAACTTATTTATTTCGTAAATGCGGGCTTTCAGAGCTGAGCTGAACTGTTTCAAAGTGCATAGCAACAATCGCAAGCACGATGCTTATTGTTGCCATCTTGCAAAGTGGTTGGCAACAACAACACCTACGTAAGTGAGAAAACAACAATGAGGCATTGTTACGCCGGCGATTTAATTTCGTGCCATTCCCAGAAAACGAAAAAATGACTAAGCTGCCGGGCTAAACGTTTCAACTTTGTTCTACACAAGCGTATTTATTTACTTACTTCCAATAGAAATATTTAAAGGTTGGTAACTGGAGACCGAGTCTGGAAAACTGGTCGGGGCTGCATTGTGTACGGGGTCGCTGATTGAGTGAGCGAAGCGACAATTTGATTTACGAAATTTACTGTGGTCAAACATGGACATACACATGAGCAAACAAACCATACCATTGTTGCAAACGGTGCATCCAACAACACCCATGCGGTCAACGGATTTCAGTAAGCAATACAACATTATAAGCTGGCGTAAAAATTTTTCATGCAACGATGCTTGAGCGTGCCAAGTTTTAAACCTGTGCATTTGGTTTTGACCAAACGCCAGGGCTACGAAGGGGTGAGGTACACAAACCCTATACTTCTGGTGGATGGTCAGGGGACCCGGGAGGGGGCAGGGGTGTGAGGTTGGGGGAAGGAAATTGAAAGTGCCAGAAAGCACCGGTGGGCACGCAGGGGGGGGGGGGTGTTCGGGGATTTAGACCAAACACCGGGAGTGCCGAGGAAGGGTGGAGAGGTATACAGACCCTATACTGCCGGACGGCGTGCAGTGGGGGAGGGGGGAGATAAATTCAAGACACCAGTTACTTAACTAGATATGACGAAACACCGGGAGAGGCTAAGTCCAAGAAATTCAATCACCGTGCAGCATACATGGGTCCAGCTTGTGGTTACAATAATTCGTAAGAAAGTTTATTTTCTTTATATTCCTGACTGTGATGAAGCAGGGTCACTGGAATTAATTACATGACTGAGCCCCAAAACCCATAAATTAGGAATTGTATGCAGTAGGTCAAAATGAAAAAAAAAAAGAACGGTCACTGTATTACCCAAAGATTGTCAACTATGAATGGTTTGCAAGGCGGTTCTTAATGATTATAAGGAGTTATGTGCTCTTGGTGTGCCACCTACTTTGATCACTGATAGAAGTCTTGGAACCCCACAAAGCTTTTATGCTAATGATGCTTCCTGGCGCAGGTCCTGTCACCAAAAGTTCAACAATTCCTAACTTGAGAACTAAAAAATAACATCGAACTGGCCACGTCCCAAAAACCCTGCAATTTGCTTGTTTTGTGAATACACTACGCCTCTTCAGGAGTTCAACACATTCAGTTTGGACAAGTCACTAAGAGGAATGGCAACAGATACTGATGTTACTCAACTGTTGACAAAGTTATTATCAACTGGTGATCTGATTGTTATTGAAGCTAAATATCATCTTCAGTGTTACGCACCTTACAGGAAGAGTCATTGATCCTATAACTGAAAGAGCAAACCCACATCAACAGCCGAGGAAGAAGTAAGAGCTCGATGCTAGGCGGAAATAGCTTCCTATAATGAAAACTGTAGGATGCAACATTTTTAACAGTGAGGGCTTGTAACAGGGGGGGGGGGGCTTCACAAAAAATGCGAATATCAGGGTTTTAAGAAGTTGCAAGCCTCTTGGGAGAAGGACTCTGCAAAGCCTCACCCTTTGCGTATGCACTTTTTGAAGTTAAGTTAGTTTTCTTTGTTCTCTCATTTTTTGAATTGTTGGTGCTGATAGGAAGACCTGTGCAAGAAAGCACCATTATCATAAAAACTTAGTGGGGTTCCAATGCATTCATCTATTGTTACGCCCTGCACACCTTTCAGAATTGTGGCAGACTTGGGCAATGCAATGAATCTGCTTTATTTTTTATACATTGCACACAATTAACAGTGTATTGTGTTTTGGGGCATAGTCGTCTAATTAATTCCAGTGCCCCTGCTTCATCACAGCCTGAAGCTAACCCGTTTAGGAATTGTGCACCTGGGCGAAGAAATCCTACCGGGACTGACATTTACTACCACTTCCGGTAGAGTTAGGACAAATAAATGCCATTATAGGTTTTTGACATAAATGGTCTCTAGAATATGTTGCAAAATTTGAGACCTATCGGTTAAACAGTTTAGGAGTTACGTGACAAAGACTATTTACCGGAAGTGAGCTGTATATCCACTTCCGGTTGGATTTATCCATTTTCTCATAGAACATTATTTGTCATAAATGGTGTGGAGAATTACTGTAGCAAGTTTCAGCATATTATATTGATCGGTTTCTTAATGATCGTGAAAAGTTCTTCCCTGTATGTAGTTTCGTTACTATTTACTTATTTTGGTATACAAGGCCTGCTTCAGCCCATTACGTTCAGAATGCGAGGAGCAGCCCATTTTCTTATTGCCCATACACAAACTAAGTCACACAAAA
>JAHWFP010197766.1:0-13006 GCA_023313725.1 Lithobius niger
CCATTTATAAGAATTTTCTAGCAGTTGCCACTTTCCGTCGTGAGATAACCTATAGCAAATAAAACCGAAGTTCAACTAATTTTTTTTTTTTTTACCTTCAGGTACAAATATCTGTACAGTTTTGCAGAAAAGTGAACCTAGTCGGGCTTGGGATGAATTTGAAATAGCACAGTACTATACGCTAAATCCGCTGGATGTAGAATTCGGGGTGGGTACTAATAACCAGTGGTACATTTAGGCACCGTCACAGTAAGCGCGCGCCTACAGCCTCGAATGTTCAGGGGGCTCTAAAAAGTCAACAAAGAAAATCGTATTATTATTTGGTACAGTAGTGACCGAATAGAATACTGCGTACGTAGTCAATGATTTTCCATTTAAATTTGCAGAACTTCACACAGAATTTAGGTCGTAAGCAACTACAGGTGATATATTAAAACTGAAATTATAATAAACACAGCTACGTTGTTAGCTTTAGTGCAGTCGTTAATGAAATCGCACTTTTCAGCTGAAAAATAAACACAATGGTAAAAATTGCGCACAATTTTTGTTTTCGTTATCTGTAATAATCAAGAATACCAGAAAATTGTAAAATTTCACGCTACACCAGAATATTATCGAGGTTTTGCAGTTAAGTTTTGCAGAAGACTTAGAAAACTGAGTCAGACACGTCTAGAGAATAGGTGTCCATCATACTGTCTTTGTCCCCACCACGTAGGGGGTCTTAGCGGGGTTTTTTTTGGGGGGGGGGGGGGGAGGGGAAAGGACCCTCGTATCGCATTCGGCGAATTCCCTGATTTCTGTCGGCTACACAGTAGGGCCCTCAATATCCTGCAGCACCTGACCTCGACAGAAGTGGCGTAGGCTAAATATATTTTTTTCTGGGGGAGGAACAAATTTTAACGCCCCGTTTTCGTTCCTTTGCTAGAAAACGCACAACTGCTTCATTTTTATTGAATGACTTTTCGTCATTTGCATACTGTATATTATGGCAATCAAAAAAAATAAGACGTCTAAAGGTCAATATCGAAAAAAAAAAATTACGCCTCGGCTTCTTTTTTTTTTGGGGGGGGGTTGCTTGACCTGCCTGCCCCCCCCCACTCCCCCCCCCCTCCACTCGTTATTTACATCATTGCTCGACAGGCAAAATAGCCCAATGATATTAGTTACTGTAGAAGTAAAATTGCAGCATCACACAATTAACACTTCCAAGGCTTCACACCATTACACATTCAATTACGATACTTCAAAACTAGTTTAACGAAAGTGCAGCTTTATTAATAAGCTCTTAAGTGTCTCATCAAAGTAAAATATGCTATGCAACATCATTATTATGTGCTTCACAACTGGTGGTTTATAAAAATAAGTTTAAAAGAGACTTCTTTTAAATATAAGTTAGAACGCAGCATCACAAAATATGCATTTTAAGGTTTTCACACAATTGTGTACTGAAATATGTATTGTCTCACATTCGTCAAACATGAAATTCGTACTACAATTTTAATTCTAAGGATTGATTGCCAGAACTAAACCATCTTACACTGTAGCAAGCTTTATTTATAAGAAGGTGCAGTGTCACACACTAAATATTTTATAGGATTCGTGTAATAAAGACATAACGATACTTCTTCCCCCATTGTGTCATGAAGCTACAGAAATTCTGCCAGAATATGTGAAATGAATAAGTACTCTAAAGAAGCCTGATTCGGCAGTGATGTACCATAAAATGCTTCAGTTCCTCGGAATGCTCTAGGGAAGCTCTTCCCCAGACCCCGAGCTGGATTTATTCGTCCCCCCTCTACAATTTTTCTTGTCTGTGCTACTGGACAGAGTAACGGGGGCGCATTCTCATTACCAAACACGTTTTAGACTGGCACGGTTTCTATTACGCATATTTTAAATAATTTTTACCACTAATAACCAGTGACGCTAAATTTGAAAGACATATGAATGTGTAAAGGATTTTGAAGTGGGAGCCTCCCCCCTCCCCTGCTTCGGAGTAGAAGTACCCTAAAAAATGCACTCTTGCACTGTGTCATGTAAATGCAACGAATAAGAATTTTTTTGCAATTAACCTATAGCATAATTAGAAGAAAAAACACGAAAAGTTACAGGATTTTTTTTTTATAAAACATTCGAATTTTTTTTAATGTCATTCATTGTTTTGCCGAAAAAGGGGACCTGCTGAAGTTTAGTATTTGAAGTAGCACACACCTTACAAAATCAGCTAGAGTAGAATTCGACCTTAGATAATAAACGGCTTCTCAATAAAAATGCTGCAGCATACAATTCACACTTGAAGGGTTTTGCACCATTATCCATTCGACTACATAGCTATACACTTTTACAACGAAAGTACTATGCATTGTAATATTTCTTACTTCAAAAACGGATACTAATAAAAATATCTGGCATTTAAAAGTTGTCTATTTCTTTTACTTATGTATGAAATGCGGCACCACTAAGGTTGCATTTCCAGGTTTTCACACCGTTTTGTATTTGAGTATACATCGTATGATATTCACGTTAAATAAGAAAATTGCGCACTACTTGATTAAGGAACGATCGGTATAAAAAAAATCCATTTACGCTACAACAAGCTTCTTTCACTAGATGTTGCAGTACCTCATACTATGTATTTAATAGGCTTATCGTCATAAAAACATTAAGGCACTTCTTGCTCCCATGTTTGCACAAAACGCAACTAAACATGAGCTTCAGTGTAAAGGCTTTACTACAATTTCCACATTTAAACAGTTTTTCACTGCTGTGTCGCAGAATGTAGAAAATGCAGTAGAAAATCTCATAACTCATAATAAGACGTATCACACTTTAGATATGATCAGCTTCCTGTCTTTCGACTTAAAATGTGCAACAGATAATCGTAGATATGCCTTACCACACATTTTACTGTTTAGGGGATTATCTCCAGTATGAACACGGACCACCAACAAAATAATTGCACTAAGTGAGCAAACATTTTTTGCTATATTCTCAAACTATTTTCTCGTTGTTTATAAAGTTGAATTTCCTTATCTGTCCCTTTCTGGCAGTTGACTTGGAAGATTTCACTTTTTTAGTGGAAGCACGATTGGCACATTACATAACACATATCATGGCGTTCTTCGTAACCAAACTGCTTCGTGATTGGTTAAAAATAATATCGAAAAGAGTTGAGAATATAGCTTAATAAATTTTATTAGTCTGAGAATTCCAAAGGATACTTTAAATAAGAATTTATGAATAATATTGAGAGCCCACAAACAAGCTGTAAATGATACTGAAGTTTTAAAAAGCACAAATTACTGGCGCCATCTAGTTTTTAAAATTGAAAGTTTTATGTGTTTACTTCCAAAGGTGGTCGAGGCGAGTCTCTGTCATCGGTCAAACGCTAGGACACCAACCTAATGCAAGTCTGTTACTCATCGTTCCTACGGAACTTTTCATAGACTCATGGTTTTTCTTAATCTCTGACCCTTCCCCTTACATTTTCCACAATTTAAAACATTTCTGTCACATTGGGATTTATCCTCAACATGCCAAAATATGCTTTCAGTTGGTTACAGTTAACAGACACATGTCTGCTAGTGAGCCGCCTTTGTATCATTAACAATCAATTTTTAACAATCGGATGTCTACAATAGGATGATCTACTGTTACTTGGCGGCGACACACTAGCGTGTGTCTAGATCCGCTCATCCACGCTAGTCAAAATGCCCACAAAGCCACGTTCCACCACAAAAGGGTGCCCATTGAGAGTTCTAATTGTTGTCCATTTACCGAGTATCAACGGTCACGCACGCAATGATTGTTGCTGGTTAACTTGAAACAACTCACATCAGCTCTGAAAGCCTGCATCTGCGAAACAAATAAGATATTTTATTGTTAATAGCTGTCAGTACGTAACTTAACTGGCTTAAAAGTATACGGGTTTAGCTGAAACACGGGGTTTTTCATTTTACCCATCAACTATGAACTGTTTTAGACGAAAGTTTGATATGCATGATACGTGCACGAAAATTGTTATGCACCGTAGCAAGGACATCACACGAGCAAGAAGAATGGAAAATAGTTTCTCAGTGCTTTTGGGGTCCCACCTCATCTTGGATCAGCGAGGCACATTCTTATGGCTATTGTCAGGTTTTGCAGGAATACGGAACGACTCGGGTGACTTCCGTATCGTGAGTTTTAAAGTAACGCCTCACTGCTTGCTCGCCTCGGTTCCAGGGTACGACCGGGATTGTTCGGGTGATGCTTGGTTGTTTAATGGCTGTCTGGTTGGCAGTTTTAAGTACTGTAAGTCTAGCTTTAGAGTGAGCGAATGGTGTAAGGACCTAATAGGCTCAATGAACATACGTTGCTTTTGATTGTAACGATGAAATTTAATTGTTGCAGATGCTGATGATGCTGATCCTTAAGTGCTTACGGTATTAATGTAGTAGATAATGTACTAACAATTGTTCCCGGCTTCGCCCGGAGTTTTGTTTCATCTGTGGTTGCTTCCCGATTTTCGGTAGGTGTAGCCTAAACGTTGAATGGGGCAGGAAATTTTGCGTCTTGGAATACTCCCCTTTTCCTCACATCTCCTTCCTCTTCCTTTCCTCCCATCATCCCGAAAAAAACGTACCTTGGGGTCAGTTAATGCGTTATTCTTAATGATAATAGACGCATTGGCCCCATCCCTAGCCTTCCAATCTGTTTATTTTCTAAAGAGCAGGGCTAACTGACGCACTGCCCCACAGACGGGCATTCTCCTTTCAGGTCCCCTTGCCACTCTCACTCTCCCAGTTTATAGCTTTAACTTGAGCGATCCGTACCATGTGAAAAATAACTGTCCTTCGTTCAAGACGTCATTTAAGATTTGCCGCTGAGATGACTGCGCAGAGCAAATTGTTAGTCGATGCAACAATGTGCCAATTTCAACATTTCAAAGCAATAAAGTACCAGTTTCATCTTCTGGCCAAAGAATTTACACGCGCGCCTATTTGTCGTCGTTTTGCGTTGGAGATCGGGTAGAAAACTGTTTGCTCTATATCTTCGGAGTCTTCGAGTGTCTGTCAGTTGGGTCAAGGGCAATTCTGGAGCTTTTGGAAACAACGAGCTGGCGGACAGTTTGGCCTGCTGGGTTTCAGGTGGTGGTGGGGGGGGGGGGGGGGTAGCATGGTTTGCTTCGCTCTGGGCCCTCCAGACCTGCGTCCGGCTGTGGGTAGGGTCTTTGGGGAGGAGTGGGCTGCAGCCTGGGCCGTTTGTGCAACGGGGCGGCAGTTGTATGCCACCCCACTCTTCTGCAGTCTGCCCGCGGCTCTTGAACAGTCTTTACCGCAGAGATGCGGGTATAGTTTTGCGGCTGCATACGGATCATGTGCAGCTTCAGGCACATCTTGCCCACCTTGGTTGGGCACGGTCGCCTGATTGTGCGTGCGATGGAGGTAGTGAAATGGTGCATTACTTACTCTTGGAGTGCCCTCTTTGGGCCACACAAGGTGGTTTTGTTTATGGTGGGAGATCATTTGCTTGGGGTTCTGGAGGGTCCACCTCATTCTATACCTGGCTGTGGGTCCCTGGATTGGGTTCTTGGTTTCTGCCTGGCTGCGCAACAGTTTGTCCTATTAAATTGCACCCTGGCTCCTGTCTCTCCCCTTACTCCTCGTCCTTCTCTGCACTCCCACGAGTCGAGTTTTGGACTATCGTGTGTGTGGGGGGCCCAGGCGTGGTCGGACTGTTGTCTCTTTAGGTTTTCAGGCCTCTTTTAACTTATTGTTAGGTTTAAGTTAGTTCTTAAGTAGGGTAGGCTGAGGGAATGGCTTGAAGGCTGCAATTTTTGTTGCATTCGGCTCAATAAAAATATCATATTATATCACTTTGGGGGTTGTCGTGTTTTTGCTATGATATTTTGCCTTATAATGCAGAAGAAGATAATAATTTTTCTTTTTGCTGGAAAAAATCCATAACCCGTTAATTTTGGCATTAGTTCCTCGAACGTTGCGTTTTCCTGGAGGCTTTTCGGGTCTTGTAGTCGTCGGTGCCATATCCCATCTATGTAATTCCACTGCGCAGACTCCTCTATAAAAGCGCATTCGCACATTCGTTCGTCATCAGTTTTCCTCCAGACCGTCTCCACGCCACTTCGTTTCCCGATATTCGCCTGAAAATCTTCTAGCCAGCCGTTCTGAAGGAAGGATGTCTGACTTACAGCCCATCGACTGCCTGACTGTGCCTGCTGTCATCTCTGATGCGATGTTCCAGTGCCTATCCCACTGCATTCGTCCAATAAATCTCCGAATGCGAATGAAGGGACTGCGAATACAATGGCCACTTCTACCATACCGCCTGGCCAGCATTTACTCGCTTCCATTCTGAACCTTTCGACCTTTGAAGCTGTCTTCCAATCAGCCAAGGGCTCTTACATCCTGCTCAAGCAGCAACGAAAATGAATGCTTAATCAGGCTCTGCGTTCGCCCAAAGAACCGCTTGACTTGTCGTCGCATTCGTCTCGTGCCGACCGCACCACCTCCGAGATTGATGTCCATCAACTAGCTGACCATGCCATTGCTGAATTTGGCATTTGCTAAACTCTGGCCATGCCGCCTCCCTCAGTGTTGCATTCCACGAAAGCCAACCGGCCCATAGACTGGGTTGCCTCGACTTACAGTGCCAACAGCCACAAGCGCTCACATTCGTCTTGCCACCATTCGTCAAAAAAACATCGTTCCCTTCTAATCTCTGGCCTGCCACCACCATTTGCAGCGTGTCCGGTTCCTGTCAATACAGATAAGGATGGTACCAACCTTGACACTGCATCATTGCTCAACACAAGCCACGAATGCAATGAATCTACCGAATGACGCCCCACTCATTTGTCACATTCATTTTCAAGATGATCCAGCGAATGACGATCCGACGACCATTCCATTTGCCGACCTTTTAACGCCAGTTGAAGAGGTATTCCCTAAATGCTTCCTGTATACAAACCTTCCAAAACAACCGATGCTCCAATCATCAACCGTGGTCTTTCAACTGGGTTTGGATTTCCACTCCGTGACAAAAATGTCAAACAACACAACCTTCTTGGCCAGTCCACCACCCATTTGACCTGCCTGCTCCGCAATGGTGGCGTCATCTTGGATAGTAGAACTGGCTAAGGAACTATTGCCACCCAGACCGGGCCAGGATACCTCCTTTTTCCGCTCCACTGGCGACGGTGTAACAGCCCTGAGAATCTTTGACACCTACCCGGAATCGGAATTCCTCACCTCTAAAATGAAAATGGACTTTAGGACTCCCCTCCATATACCAAAGAAAGCGGAAATTCCAACATTCGTCCTTCAGGATAATTACAGATGCATTCGTCTTGGACCTACTTCGCTACCTACCATGTGATGAAATGGATTACAAGGGTTCTTTTCAACAACACACTGCTGATGCGCGACATTGCCTTGAAAGCCTTGCGAAATCTAAACGACTCCACCAAATTCACGCTGAGTAACCTGCCCATTCATGAACGTGACACTCTTTTCAGTGGCCAAATCGAGACTTTGGCCCCCCATCTCGACGTGTCACGAAAACCCAAAGCCAACAAGCCACAGGGTCAACAGAAATTATATCCCAAGCCTTTCAACAAGCCCTTTCCAGGCAACCGGAATGGTGACAATTGGACGTAAACCAAGCCCCAAACCTTGACGAATGGCAGCCACCAAACTGACAGAAACAAATCCTGGAAAGTTCTCAAAATCCGGAAGCCTCTTCCTACTGATTGCACCAAACTGACCATCAGAAGCGTGGTTCCCTCATCTGCTAAAACTCATCGTAGATACTCCAAGAAGCCTTCCACTAACACAGGATCTTCTGTCTCAACAGAAAGGAACCAAACTCCATCCAAACCTAAGCACGCTACATCAACACGGGTGGTTACTATCACCAAACTCCTCAGATAGGCAAGCATTCATGAGGAACAAGCAACCCGAAGTGCAAGCAAAGCCATCAGGACTCAACAAATAGAATTTACGCCAGTCACTGGTCAAGATTGTTTCATTGGTGTGACAGAGGGAAAGTCAATCCAATCAATCCCCCTATTGCTGACCTGCTAAAATTTCTGAACACCATTTTCAACGAAGGACTCAAAGGCTCCACCCTCCTTGTCTACCATTCGGCCCTGAACACAGTCTTCAAAGCTGCAGGAAGCTCTAGTCTCTTAGACGACTACCGAATTTCATCCCTCATCAAATCTTTTGAAATGTAGAGACCAGCACAAGGTGCATCTTTCCCGATTGGGACCTATCCATCGTCCTTAACGCACTTTTAAAAGAACCATACAAACCTCTCCTCAATAGCCCCATGAATGTGCTTACCCAGAAAACCGTTTTTTTTTTGGTAATCTTGGCTGCAAGCCTCTATTGCAGCGAAATCCAAGCATTATCCACTGACCCAGCTTACTGTGTATTCGCCCCAGATTCCACCGTTGTTACTCCGACCCCAGAGCTGACTTTCGGGCCAAAGTCACAACGTCCGAATAAACCATTTAAGCCAATTCTCATTCCGGCCCTCACACACATCGTTGGACATGAACCTAAAAGACATCTGTCCCCTGTCCTATCACTTCGCTATTACATCTCCAATAACGACGAAGTAAGGAAAGGACGAAACCATCTGTTCTTCCCATTTCCAAGAAGCTTCGGCGAAACCTCCACAGACACAATTTCCCAATGGATCAAAGAAACAATTTTCAGCGCATACGAAGACTCCAACATCGACTGTAGTGACAAAGGCATCAGAAAGACGACACACGAGTTGACGGCAGTCTCCACCTCCTGGGCATTCCACAACTAGATTCCTGTATCTCACATCCTATAAAGCAGCTTCATGGCGCAACAGCTCCGTCTTCAGATCCCATTATTTCAGAGAGATGACGAAGCAAGCCAGTGGACTACATCGTCTGGAACCGATCGTCGCAGCCAGATGTTTAATCCAGCCCCCTTAAGAATTCAAAAACAGACGCAAGTACACCATCAAGATGGAAGCAAATACCCTCATCTTTAAACAAAGGCCCTTTGTGTTTCTGAATAAAATGCGAAGTTGTGCAACTTTTTTTGCGGAGCCGGTCCGTAACCCTAGGGCACTCTTCCAGGCGGTGCCCGCCACCTGGACGAGGTCTTCCTGTTAATGCCAAAATTAACAGGTTATGCATTTTTTCCAGCAACAAGAAACGTAATTTTGCCGGCCCTGATGACGGCCAGCTAAAACTTGTTTCTTCTGCTAAGGAAAACAATATACAAGGTGGTCCAAAAGTCCGTTGTACCCCTCCAAAGCCCTACAGAATTGGTATTAGGCACCTGACTTATAGGACTTTGGTTTGTCCCTAAGATGGGGGCCACCCACTGAGCATGTGTTGGGGCGCCCTGCCCCCCTCAACCCCCAGATATAAAATTTTAACTTTTTTCCTGTGAGAAATAGAGGTTAGGCTCCAATTGGAGAAATTTGCGCATGAACCAGACAATGCGATATCCGAAAACAGCATGCTAATTGGATAAACGGGGTGCATTTTATTACATCTTCAATGTAGCCCCCACGAACACATGAGTGCTTCCCGTAAAGTTTCCTGCACCGTGCAGGGAAGCCTCATGTTGGCGTGGGGCTATATTGAAGATGTAATAAAACACATCTGGTTTATCCAATTAGCATGCCGTTTTCGGTTATCACGTTGTCTGGACCATGCGCATATTTCCCCAATTGGAACCAAACGTCTATTTCTCACAGGAAAAAACGTTAAATTTTATATCTGGGGGTCGAGGGGGGGGGGGGGCAGGGGGCCCTAACGTAAGCTCAGCTGGTGGCCCCCATCTTAGGGACAAAACAAAGTCCTATGAGTCTGGTGCCCAATTCCAATTCTGGAGGGCTTTTGGTGGGGTGCAACGGACTTTTGGACCACCCTGTATAACCAACCTACGCTACCTCCCCTCTCGAGTCGCCGCCTGACAGATTGACAGCCTGAGACACTGATGACGAACGAATGCGCGAATGCGCTATTTATATAGAGGAGGGCTGGACAGTGGAATTGCGCAGACGAGTTGCGGCACTGGTGGCTACAAGACGCCGAAAAGACTCCAAGGAAACAACACGTTGAGGGAACTAATGCCAAAATTAACAGGTTATGTATTTTTTTCCTTAGCAAAATGAACAATTTTCAGTCGACCGTCATGGAGGGCTAGCAAAAGTACGTTATTCATTCATTCACAAATTTGCAATGCTCGAAGCTAATACAAACAGATTGTGTAAGTTTCATAACAAAATTTCCATTACAATTATTATTTTCTATATTCAACACTGCTAGGCGTGTATACACTTTTTCAATTCTTTTATAGTCATAATTTCAGCATAATTTGTGGTATTTTATCAAAGACGTATGGTACACATTTCTTTTTCCGTATTTATTATCCCATCGTGGTATCATATCAACGTTATGTAAGCATTCAGTATATTTTGTGGTATTTTATCAAAGACACGAGGTACACATTTCTTTTTCCGTATTTATTATCCCATCGTGGTATCATATCAACCTTATGTAAGCATCAGCTTCATCATGTTGTTTGTTGGTTGTGGTTTAAATGACAACACTTGAACTGTTTGACTACTACTACTTCTACTACTACTACTGCTACTGCTATTGCTGTTGTTCTTATTAGGAAAATTTTGTTCTCACTTAAAGATCGAACAATGAACCGATTTCACTTTAAGTATGTTAAAAATGTAGGTATTAACCAGGACCAGGGACTTTCGAACGCTATTTTAATGTGACTACAGTATTCTTGTGTTGTTCTTGTTGTTTTTCTTGTTGTTTCTCTTACTGTAGTTTGCTCTACATTATGTGTACTGGAAACTGACTGTATGACGTCACGTTTTCTACCACTACGAGTGCGAACAACACGTACATATCCCACTGGCAGACTCTGACAGTAAATGTGCAGAGTCTACAAGTGTGATATCCACGTGTATTTGCACTCGTAGTGCAAGGAAACGTGGCGGCATACAGTCAGTCAGTTTCCTGCAAACATAATGTGGAACAGACTATAGAGATCGAAACGGTGAACCTATTTTTCAATATTTATAGCTTAAAACGTAAATATTAAAAAAAAAACCTAGAACAGAGGACTCCCATACCAGTTGTTTTAAGGTGATTACAGTATTGGTGTTGTTGTTGTTATTATTCTTGTTAGGAACAAGGGAAAAAACATAATAAAGCTAGTAAATATTGAGGTGTCGGCTAGTAACCATCCAGGTTTTAGAAGGCCCAAGCAACAGATGTTAAATGGAAGGAACCACCATCGTGTTGGTTGTTTTTTTACCATATAAGGGAGGAAACTGGAGTACCCGGAGGAAACTCTCGCGCAATGGGCGGGAAACAACCGGAGAAAAAACCCGTATCTATGCACTTCCCTTCACCATGATCGAACCCGGGTCTGTAGAAGACAGAGATGTACAGCCAGGACCAAGACGCCTATCGAATCTGACATTCCAGTGCTCGCGGCTACGCATCCATTAGTAGTGAATAAGGATATAAGCCTTAACAAAACTTGATGCTCTATAGGAACAGATATAATAAGAAAAAGACATGTAAGCCATCAGCGTCGCTCCCATTTTTTTTTTGGGACGCTAGAGATTCTTTTACACGTATTAGTTCGACGCTGTGCTTGTATCAACTACTTTATAGCATTAACGTTAACAAAACTAAAATTCAGATCTTTTAGTACCTTGGAAAGGTTAAAGATGACGCGCGAAGCGGTGATTCGGATCTCAGGCGTCAGCCGGATCACGTTTTTGGACGGACAGCTTTTGGTCGTCCGGACAAGTTTTTGTGGTTGGGGTTGTGAGGTTATGTGTTTAACCGCAGCGAGCGCGGTAGCACGAGCGAGGCAAGTAATTTGGCAAAATATGAATAATTGAAACGTTAGTTACCATCGCCTCGTTTTAATTAGCGATTACTCTCTCCTGGTGACTCTTGGCTGGCATAATGGCGGACACGTAACGCTTTTTAAAGGAAGGTGATTTAGATTTAGATTCTTTATTGAGCCAAGAACAGAGATGCGACCTTCAAGCCATGCGCCCCGTCTATCCTACTTACAAGGTAACTTATAGCTAAATAAAATAAGCCTTACAAACATGAGATACTACAGGCACCACACGACACAACTCTCCCACAACTCGCCCACACGGACGAGTTAGTTTGAGTTTGAGTTTTTATTGAGCCAAAAGGGCCTACAAGCCATATGCTCATGCTACAGACTAACTTAAACACTACTTAAACACTAACACATTAACACACATCAAGTACCTGGCCAGTCCGGCTTTCACTAAGGCAGCTACCGACAGAATGCAAGAAGGGTGCCGAACCAACGGAGTGATACAGCCAGGAAAACAATAAATTTACAACAAGTTGACGAGAACAAAGGCCGATTTACAATAAATACCGATTAACAAGAAACACGGGTTGTTATGATAAGGTGAAAATTAGCGCCTGTAGAGATTATATCTTCGTGTATATGCTCCGCGCGTATTCTTCAACATTACGGCAACCTTTAAGAATGATTAACACGCATTATCGCCGGTAATTATAATGTATAGACTATAAGCCAGCCAATCTATAAAGACGCCCCGTCTAAAGAGGGGTGAATTTAAATATATCTATGGCGTTCTGTTCCCTTCGCTTTCTCCTTGCAGTGATAAACTACGTGTACCGAAATTCTATATAGTCAAGTTTGTAGTCGATTGTTATCCGGTAGCATAGTAAACAGGGAGCGTCAGCCAGTCGACTGGCCGTTTCTTATGATGTGTTACATTACTAGACATTTTAGTAATCTAGTAAAAGAGCGCAACCCGTGGTTTCTAACCGAGAAACCTCGTCATGGCAGAGGGTGCAAGATAATGTCTAGTATAATAAACAAAAACGGAACGTTAAATGTTTAGAGTAGGGGTCTAAAAGTCAAAACCTAGAAGGAACACGGACAAGCTTTGACAG
>JAHWFP010197766.1:13406-45448 GCA_023313725.1 Lithobius niger
TAGACCCTTACTCTAAACATTTAACGTTCCGTTTTTGTTTATTAATTCGTGTTACTTTTAGAATTGCAGCTAAACTGTAAAACAGTGCAGTTGACGGTCCAAATTGAAAGTTTAACACTGAAACCCTAGGCTGACTCTTACTAACACTTAATAATTGAAACAAATCCTTTAATCTTCAGTCTTGCAGCTGGCGTTTGCAAATTGGCATTGTTGCATAATAACAATGTTTAAAACAATGTAAAACAATCAATCTGGTGGTTTAGAGCTCCATAACCCCTGAACCACTTGACCAATTAGAAAATGCCTTATGGAAAGGGCACATCTACAGAGCAATACCTGTAAGATGAGCTAAGAACCAGATTCATAGGACAAATGGTTTGACCTGTAGAGAGGACTGACGAAAGTATCCCCAGAACAACAACATCATCATCAAGAAGAAGCAGAACAAGAAGTTGTCTATTTGGCCCCTCTCTGTATCTCGGGTTTGGCTGGACCGAATTTCACAATTTTTGCACTGTAGAGAGGCCTTGACTAGTCGAGGCTGGATTCCAAATTTGGTTTTAAAATGTTGACTTTTGACGGCGTTATAAGCTCTCAAAGTTAAGAGTTTAACACAGAGACCCTAGGCTGACCCTTACTAACACTGGCTATCGCCAGTGTTAATAAGAGGCTGGAAAGCATTAGACCCTTACTACCCGGTGGTTAGATTAGTTCTAGTCTCTTCGGACTGAACGTGTGTATGAACGGTTGTAGCAGGTTTTCTTTGTTCTTACAATATTGTTTTGGAACTTTAATAACACAATTTTCTTGTGAAGTTTGGCATTTTGTCTTTTGATGCTTTAGAATTTTTATTATATTTCGTAGATTTATGGTAGAGGATTACCATAATGCTGTCTGCTACGAATATGCTGGCATGTTACTAAATTGAAAAATAATTTTCAACGTAAAGCAAAGCAGGAAACGTATAACCATACTACCACTTGATCATCACATGGGTCATTGTAGGATGATTTTCAATTTTTCGTGAAAATGTATTTATTGTTGACCACCGGGTAGTAAGGGTCTAATGCTTTCCAGCCTCTTACTGACAAAACTTTACAGCTAGACCCTGACTGTCAAAGCTTGTCCATGTTCCTTCTAGGTTTTGACTTTTAGATCCTTACTCTAAACATTTAACGTTCCGTTTTTGTTTATTAATTCGTGTTACTTTTAGAATTGCAGCTAAACTGTAAAACAGTGCAGTTGACGGTCAAAGCTGATAGTTTAACACAAGAGACCATCGGCTGACCCTTACTAATCTGGCTATCGCCAATGGTAACAATAGAAACAAATTCTTTAATCTTCAGTCAAAAACATGGCTGCCGTAAGTACCGTGGCCAGTCAACAAGGAAAGTCGCCTATGGCGGGAGTAGTTTGTACAGAGGCGGAGCAGAATGGAGTGGCTCAGATCGATGAAATAGGAGCTGAAGGTGGGAGCCGAAGTCGAGGAGAGGTGGGAGATGAGTTGCCAACGTGGGATTGGCTCCAGAGACTTTACAGAGGTACGCTGGACCCAGGGAAAATGGCGGACACAGTGGTATTTTTGTGCTCCAGCAGAGGAATACCGTACCTAAGGGAACACTTTGCAGCAGTATTGGCCCCTGTGATAAACTTGCGAAACATCATAGCACTTGGTCCTTTGCGAGCAAACAATGTTTACGAGGTAGTTTGTGCTGACAAAGAGACTAAATTGAAAATATTAGAGGCAAATATTTCGTTGGTGGGAGACTATCAGTGCAGGGTCATCGACCCCGTGGATTCGGTGGTGGTCTGTCGTGTTATGTGGGTGCCGCATTTCGTTGATGACTCTGAAATAGAGGCGGCTTTCGTCAAGTTTGGTGTTGTGGAAAAAGTGGTGAGAGAACGATCAAGAGTGGAGGGTCTAACACACTGTTTTTCGGATGTCAGAAGGGTGGTACTTCGTTTGAAGGGGGGTGGGTCGGTGGCAGATATCCCGGATATAGTGTCCTTGCGCAGTGGTATGCCAATGCTCATTTCCGTGCCGAACCGCCCACCAAGATGTCTACGTTGTAACCTCGTTGGACACGTTCGCAGGACGTGTTCTTCTGTGCGTTGTGAGGCATGCCGGTCTTTTCATCGTGGTAAATGCACATTCGCTGACGTCGCAAAGGCCATGGCGCGGGACCAGGAACGAGCCAGAGAAGATTCGCTTGGGGACCAAGATGCAGACGCCGATATTGATTTAGACGCAGGTGTGGATGCAAGTGCAGGCCCTGGTATTGAGCCTCTGCAATTGGAGGGTTCCTCGACTATGAATCAGGTCGTGGTCGATGCTGGCTTGACGCCAGCGACAGCAGCCAGCGTCAGCGCCGGCGCCATAGCGACATCAGCAGTACCAGCAGTACCAGCAGTAGTGGCAGCTAGGAGGCAACCAGGCAAGAGCAAGTCACGGCGGCCACCATCGCCGACAGCCTCTAAGTTCCAAGCCCTCGATTTATCAAATATGTTTGGGGTCCTTGAGGAAGACCCACCACCTTCGCTCCCACCCCCGGTTCTGGCCGTGTCTAGCCAGGCACCCAGTCTGGGGGGGGAGGGAAAGCGGCTCGCAAGTTATCATAACCTTGTCTTCATGGTCGGACAGTGAGCACAGTCAGCAGTTGGATTTAGGGTAAATGGCTGTTTTTGATTACAGACTGTGTTGTTGGAGGAGTGTTAGTTTTGCTGCGTGAGACCATTCCGTTTCGTCATCTTGTGACTCCAGCAATTTCAGGACTTGACGTCGTTGCGTTTGAGGTGCTTTCAAGAGGGACCTGGGTGGGTGTCCTTTGTGCTTATGCTTCTTCGTCTTTTGCAGCTGCTACTTGGACTGCCTGTCTTCGTATGCTTCCACCTAACTTTATAATTTGTGGCGACTTCAACGCCCATCATGCACTGTGGAGTTTGGGTGCGGCAAGGAACCACAATGGCTCTGTGATTGCGGATTCGCTCCTCGACTTTAACCTTGTCCTGTTGAATGGTTCAGAACCTACGTATGACAGGTGGTATGGCAATAGATATCAAGAATCCGTACTTGACCTCGTAATGTGCTCTGCTCAACTAGCTCCAAGCCTGGTGATGCGAGTCTCTGACGATAAGCGGGGGAGCGACCATGCTCCCATCCTGATTTCGGACTACAGGACGCCCCGCCCACTCTGCATCCCTTCCAACACCACGCCCAATGACCCTCCATGTGGTTCCCTTGGTCCAACGGATTATCAAGCGGTCTGTTCTGGGTTGTTTGCGTCTCGCCCCCGTAAGAAGAAGTCTGCGGCCACCACCAGTCTCAAGCCTCTGTGGTGGTCGCGAGAGTGTAGTCGTGCGGTGGCAGACCGTAGGAAGGCTTACCGTAGGTTCCAGCGCTTTAGGGTTCAAGAACGCTGGCTTCTGTACAGACAGAGTGTGCGTGTTGCTAAGGCCGTCCTTCGGTCCTCTAGGAGGAATGTTTGGAGGACCATTACTACTCGGCTCAGTCGCAGTACCCGAGCAGATGAGGCCTGGGCCCTAGTTTCATTGACGCCACTGAGGCGGACTCCAGTTTGGCTAACTCTCCCTGATGGTAGCGTCGTTGAAGGTGTCTCTATGGTAGAGGCAGTGAATGACCGCTTTGTCTCTGTATATGACGTACCTGAGCCCACTGTAGATTGGATTGTAGATACAGCTCAGGCTTTTGATGACCCGGCTTTCACGATGGTGGAATTAGAAGCTGCGCTGTCTAGGTGTAAGGATGGCTCCCCGGGAGTAGACCACATCACGTACAGGGACCTGCGGCTGGCGTCATTGGGTGTCAAAAGAGACCTGTTGGCGTTCTTCAACTCATTGTGGGGTGGTGGCACTGTCCCAAGCTCATGGCGCCAGGCGGTGTTGGTGCCCGTGCCAAAGGCGGGTCGCGATAAGTTTTTGATTACTACTTACCGACCAATTGCGTTGCTTTCGTGTGTGTACAAACTGTTTGAGCGTCTTCTGGCTTCGAGGCTTGTTTGGGACCTGGAGCACAGGCGGGTTCTCCACCACGCCCAATTCGGTTTTCGGCAGGGGCGGAGCGCGCAAGACGCAGTGCTGTTCTTGGAGACTGCTGTACGTGAGGCATGGTTGGGTGGTTCTGTTGTTTTAGCAATTTTCCTGGATATCCAGGCAGCCTACGATCGGGTATTCCTCCCTGCGGTGTGGTGTGCACTTGGTGAGTTAGGAGTCTCTGGTCAGATGATTGCTGTTCTGCGTGCAGTTTTGACGGACAGGTGTTTCTGTACCAGGATTGGCCGTGTTTACTCCACTCAGCATCGAACGTCTCGAGGCTTGCCCCAAGGTAGCTGCTTGAGTCCGGTACTCTTCGCTGTGCTGTTGAATAGTCTTCTTGTGCAAGTGGCGCCCCATGCGAACATTGCCGCCTTTGCCGACGATGTGGCGGTCTGGCTGGTGGGCCCAACGATGGCAGATATGGAAGCTGTGATGCAGACAGTAATTGTTGAGATTGAACGGTGGCTCCGGGACAGAGGGTTGGCTTTGGCTCCGGGAAAGTCCCAGGTGGTTGTTTACTCGAGGCAACCCATGCAGCCTGTGACCCTGTTAATTGCTGGAACGACTGTGGTCAGCTCTCCGGGGGCTCGCTATTTGGGCATATGGCTGGATGAACGGCTGTCAGGGTCGGCAGAGGCCATGAGTGTACGGGATGCAGTGGTCTCTCGCTCGAGGGTCCTGCTGCGGTTGGCTGGTTCAGACTGGGGAGCAAGTCGGTCAGTGCTGCGGTCAGTGTACCTGTCTTATATCCAGTCGGTTGTAGACTACCATTTACCCTTCTTGGTCACTGCGGCGAGAAGCTGCATCCAGCGGATCCAAACGGCGGTTAATACTTGTCTGCGAATTATTACGGGGTGCTCTCGCTCTACTCCAGTAGTGGCGCTCCATGTAGAGTCAGGAGTTGTGCCCCTAGTTCACCGAGTCAAGGCTCTCCTATTGAGGTGCTACATTCGTAATGTTAGTCGTGGCCCGCCTGACCCCCTTCACCGGATTCTTACGGAGTACGCGACCCTACCTCAACATTGCCTCTCTCGTCTGGGGACGGCTGGTGAAGCTGCTCGTCTGTTCCTCATGGCAAATGGGTATCAATTCAAGGTAGTTTCCGCTTGGCCAGTGCTAGGACCGTCCATCCTAGCAAGCTTACTGGGATGTTTCTGTGTGGAGTCGTGTGTGCCTAAGTCATCTTGGAGGGCTAGGATTTGCAGGTGCGGGATGGATGCTATGTCTGTCTACTGTGACGCATCGTATAGTGGTGGTTTTGAGGGTGGTCTTGGGGTCTGGGTCCCGGCAGTCAAGATCAGGAACTTTTACAGAGCAACGGCAGTCCCAAGCGTTCTGGTCGCAGAATTGTTGGCAATTGCAGTCTCCCTCCAAGTAGTCTGTGACATTGCGCCTCAGAAGGCGGTGGTTTACACAGACTCACAGTCAGCTGTGCACTCCCTCTGCAGACATTCGCGATACCCGGGTATGTGCCCACCGGTGGTTGTAGAGGTTCTTGCCACTATCTATGCACTTCAAGCAGCCGGAGTAAGTGTTTCCATCTGCTGGACACCAGGCCACGCGAATGTGCCTGGCAATGAGGCAGCTGACGAGCTTTCTAGGTACTATCGCGTCTCCCCGTGTCAGTCTATACAGGCAGCAGTGAGTCCGAAAGATTTGGGGAGTTGGTGTACGTCAGTAGCCAGTGCAGCATGGGAGGAAGATTGGTTTAGCAGTGATCGAGGAAGGGGTCTCTTTGCCATCCACCCCTCCATCACCCGCCCAAGAGAGTTGGACCATATACCAAGGCGTGCGTCAGTGTTGCTTTCGCGTCTACGGGTTGACCATTCGCCATTGAACGCATCAGTTGCTGCATGGTCGCGTAGGGATGGAGCTTGCATCTGTGGTGGCAGCCAGGAGACAAGAGAACACTTTCTTCTGCACTGCCCGCGATACACGACAGTGCGAGCTGACTGCCTTCCACCGGGTGAGGGCATACTGGAGCTTCTGGGAGCGAGCCCGCACACTGGCAGGAGCAACAGAGGACATTTGCGTGCAGTGGCTGCTTTCTGTGATGCGACGGGACGTTTCCGTGTGGGGCAGTTATGTTAGGGTCGCTGCTACACTGTAGGCTACCACTTGTATTACGTTTTGGTGTTGTAATGTGTATAGGATAGATGGCCTGCAAAAGGCTACCGTCCTTAAATAAACCTAAACCTCTTCAGTCTATGTCTCGCAGCTGGCGTTTGCTAATTGGTATTGTTGCATAATAACAATGTTTAAAACAATGTAAAACAATCAATCTGGTGGTTTAGAGCTCCGTAAACCCTGAACCACTTGACCAATTAGAAAAGGCCTTATGAAAAGGGCACATCTACAGAGCAATACCTGTAAAATGAGCTAAGAACCAGCTTTATTGGACAAATGGTTTGACCTGTAGAGAGGACAGACGAAAGTATCCCCAGAACAACAACAACAACAAGAAGAAGTTGAACAAGAAGTTGTCTATTTGGCCCCTGTCTGCATCTCGGGTTTGGCTGGACCGAATTTCACAATTTTTGGACTGCAGGCAGGCCTTTACTAGTCAAGGCTAGACTCCAAATTTGGTTTAAATATGTTTACTTTTGACGGAGTTATACGCTCTCAAAGTTGAAAGTTTAACACAGAGGTCCTAGGTCGACCCTTACTAACACTGGCTATCGCCAGTGTTAATAGGGCAGAATAAATCCCTTAGCACCTGAGAATGCTCTAGTCTCTTAACCTACCTGGAACTGAATGACAAGGACTTTTCTTGGATCCCTTTTCCAACTATCGAACAGATTAACTTATGTAAAGAACTAGTCTGAGGTCTGCTACCGCTTAGCCACGTAAATGAAAACTAGTGATTTAACGCTTCACAACAGCTCGGTATCGATTCAACAGAAAATTGAATGATTGAGCTACAGTCCGATTATAGGGCAATGCCCTTGTTTGCTGCTTTAGCTCGGCTTCTGCTTGTTTCTAAAACGTAAAGTAAGGTTCGAAATTGGGCCGATTCATCTACACGAGCTTTAGTTTGCTTCAGGCAACTTAGGACTCAACAAACTTATAAAAAAAATTAGGATCATTTCTTGGTTATAATGTATTTGTATTTTTGTGCAGCTGAACTCACCAATGCCATAATTGCATGTTTTCGTTGTATATTTCAGAAAAGGAATAAATACTCTAGAAGTCTCAGGAAAGGAAATGTCTTCGTATTTTAAGTCCAGTACTGTAGTACTGTTTTTCCTTGTAATCTTATCGACCTCATGGGTAACGTCTGCTGCAGGTGAGTTACTAATAACAACCCAGGTATAACAACCTTTTGTACCTGTTACTATTAGCCGAGAAGCTTAAAAGCTCGGATTTTATACGTTACTAGTGAAAAGCCCGTGAAGCAGAAGCATTTCCTTCGTCCCCTAAAGCCCTAACCAGACTGGCTGCTTGCGGCTGCCCGGTGTCGCAGTATGGTACAAAAAAGACTTCAATATTAGTGCTTAAACACAACACGAACCATACAATTGCAGCAATTTTGACCTTGTAGGCACGTAGTTACGCATCGCTTCGCACGAAATTGTCTCCTGTCTGGAGAGGACTTAAGGATGTTTTTAAAAGTAAGCCGCTTGCGAGTCGCTTGGAAGTGGAGAACGCCTTCCTGTTTTCTAATTGAAGCTACTTGCTGCTGCGAAGCTTTTCCGTAGTTATTAAAGCCAGCTGCTTGACATCCCCTGGCGAGCCAACTAAACCAGGAAAAAAGGGTGCCGAGTTTGCTGAACTTATGCAGACAATATGGGGGGGGGGGGGGAGGATATACGCATGCGCCATTGCCACAGAGCTAGAATTGCCACACATACGATAAAGCTGCGTGATACGTACGTGACGCGTGCGAGATTGGTAGCTGCCAGCAATGTAATAACCTAGTCCTTATTCTCATAATCTTGAACGCTACTGATAACGCGATAAAACAAAGAAAAGAGATATAATAACTGACGTTGTCATTGTCGGCCACGTTTGTGAGTAGTAAGCTTCAAATAACGTTGGTTTTAATCAGCTTGAAAATGGAAAAAGCGGAGGAAGCAAAGACCAAGTTAACTCGGGCCTCAGCCAGTAAACGGCTGACTGTTAAAACATCCCTCTATCTCCTTCTCTAAAATCCTCCAGCCCTATCGGTACCTTACTTCCTCCCCCTCCTCCCAACCGCAGTGAGGTTTAGATGGAGGTAGGGTGTGTGAATACTATTCTAAAAGTTCCTTTGCTGAAAAAGGTATACTTAACTCTAGTAAAAAAGCTCGAACAGTATACCTCTTTCTCCTTTAGCAAACGATTCAGCGGATAACAATGGATGCAAGGAAACAACAATGAACGATGAATGACAAGCTGTTATTCAAACGGTGAAGAGTATGTTCACTGCTTTTGGTTGGAAGACCAACGATCAGTTCAGGTTCGGGTGGTCGGTTTCTCCGTTGTGTGAATCCCACAGAGTGTTGTTTTCGGAGGAGCACTTACTGTTCTTCTGTCAGGACCTGCATGTACACAGTGCGGCCCTTGCTGATCATCGTCGGCGGCACCCGTCGATTGCCGGCCTTCTGTTACTCTCGGATGGTGTTGCCTCTCTCCGGAGGCTTCGGGCCAGTTCTTGTTTTGTTAGGGCTTCAAGGAGTGCGTGTGTAGGCTCTGGTCGTTCTCCTTCTGCTTCCTGGGTCAGGGTAATATGTCGTGAGATCGGAACGTCTTCAGTGTGGTTCTGTGCTTTGATGGAATTAGATTGTGTTTGTAGCGTATGGTTGTTGGCCATGGCTCCAGTAATAAAATTAAGATTCAAATTCAAGTGATAAAGATGAAGAAACAGAAGTTGTGAGAAACCGTTAAGCATAACATCATAGCATTTCGAAAACTTTATGGGGCAGTTTAGCCAATGTACGTATGGCAAGATCAGTGATCTATTTGTGTGGAGCGAGGCGAAAACCCTATTCCTCCGTCCAAATTTATACAGCAGCAGAGCAGGTAGTTGGTGGAGCTGGAGAAATTGAAGCGATCTGCTCTCTGACAGCCGGACCCGCTTGCGAAGTGGTGGTGCGGTCTGCTATTGCAAAGACGCGTTTGCTAGTGTCCAAAATCATGATGAATGAATTAGAAGTATAGAGGTCTACGATCTCAACGAACAGCATGCAGACGCACCCTTCGCTGGTTGCCACGTAAAATCTCAACACAAAAAGTTGGTGCGGCTATAAGAAAATTTGTCACACTCGAGTCTCAAGCCTTTCAACTTACTTTCGGCAACAGGACTGTATACGATAAAAATGTACGAATGACATTGTTTAAACTGCTGGATTCTTCCGGGAGGAATGGACTGCAGCCTGGATTGGTGGTGAGACTGGCTGAAGGCTGTTTGCTTTGCATCCGTCCGTTGCTAGCCCTAGTCACCTAAATGGACTTTCCCGTAGGGATGCAAGTCTGCTATCGCGGCTTCGGACTGGCCACGTGCAGCTGCGGGCACACCTGGCCCGCCTTGGTTGGGCCCGTTCACCGGAGTGTTGTTGTGGACGGGGGGATGAAACGGTCCGCCACTTTCTCTTGGACTGCCCACACTGGGCTCTGCAACACCGTTTTGCCCTGAGAGGTAGGGGGGGGGGACCCACTCCTCAGTGTTCTGGAGGTCCCTCCACATTTGGTGCCAGGATCTGGGTCCCTGGGTAGGGTTCTTGGTTTTTGCCGTGTCACTGGTCGGTTTGTTCAGTGATGTCTCTCGGATCTTCGATGCGGCCTCCTTCCCATTGTTCGTGGCTCAACCCGAGGCATATTGACTCAATAGATTCAATTCAATTCAATTCTGCAACCTTGGACTGTGTCCCGGACATTATCATGGTGAGGGGTACACAAGCCCTCATCTCAATCTCTGATCGCGCGCCGAGGAGCCTTCTGTTTGGGCTGCGCGTCCATTTTCGCCGCGCGTGCCCGACTGTGGTCTGCGCAACCTGTGGTTGCTACCGCGATACCCGAGAATTGTGTGAGCACCTTCGTGCAACAGAGCTGAGGAGGCTCGTCAAAATGAAAGATACAGTGTGGTGGCGCCTGATCGCGATCGTGATGCTTCTCGCAATAAAGAAACGATATCAGCATACTTGCTTGGGAAAGCTCCAAGTTCAAGCACAATGTGTTTCCCAAGTGTAGGTGAGTCAAATGGTATCAATGAGTCTGAAGATGAACCAGACAGGAACAAGTGGCTAAGGCCACCTGCGAAACGGAAAAAATGCGGTAAAAGGCAAAGACGTCGTCGAGACGAAGCAAGGAGTGAAAAGCAGCGGGACAGTCAATAAGTGGACACTCAAGTTATACACCAAGAAAGTCAGAGTGCAGTAATGGAGGTTACGCCAGTTAGGTTAGGTGACGTGGTTGCTGCACAGCAAGCGCAACGCAGCGAGTTAGATGCAACCACGGATCTAGGAGGCAGTAGTGGAGATGTTGAAGGATATCAATGGCATAGTGTACGCCCAGCAGATGCTCTTTCAAGCATGGGTAACAGTGTAAGCATGGTTTTTGATTCAGTCAAGCATTGAAATGGGAATAGATTCAGGTGATAAGTGAGTTGCACAATTATTAAACATTCAGTGCGTTCTCTACATGCTCATGGAATGCACGCAGTTTAGGTGACAAAATTAGTGAAATTGAACATCTCATATTACGTGCAGGCATTTTAGGAGTTCAGGAAGCTGGGGACGTGCATAATTTTAACGTGTCTGCTTATAAAGTAGACTGCATTTCTTCGGATCCACACTTTAGAATCAAAATATTTGTAAAGTGGACGGTTCCTTATCTAGTAAGTCCATTTGTACGCAATCCGGATATTGACGCGTGCTGCATCAAAGTTTGGATGCTAAATCGGTGGATAATTTTAGTTTTCATGCATGCAGTTAGAAATCCATCCTAACAAAGTTGGATCAGTATGCTTCAGCAATTTACTGTACCATGGCATTGAAAGGCGTTTTTCCATCCATTATCATTTTTTTCTCGATTCAACTGCTTCAGCCTACGAATTTAAACTGAACTCGGCCGTTACCCAACATCCTACTTCAGGCAAGCATAGTGAAGTGTATTATAAAGTGTATTGAGTGAAGTGTGGGTCATCGTGGCTGAGCAGTGAGAGAGCTCAGGCTGTTTGCTGGAAGTTTGTGGATCTGGTCAAACCCCTGGAAAGGGAACCTTGGCAAAGCCCCCGCCAGTACTGCTGGCCAGGGTAGCGTGAGGGACTGCCATGCTCCTTAAGCAGCTATGGGAACTTATTCTGACCAATTCAGAACAACCTTTCGGTCCCTACGATGATCGGAGGGTTCCCGGTTCATATCTCCGGGTCTGTCCCTAAATATTTCTTCTCTCAAATAAGGCTGGTAATGTTTAAAATTGAGCCATTTCAGCCACACAAGCATTAAATTGCTTCGGCTGACATAAGGCTCAAAGAAATTGATTAAAAAAAATTGGAAACCATCAAATATTACTTTTCTAATGAAGTCTTAAACTCGAATGCCAAATAAGAAATCACTATAAATGTCAAAGAGTCTTATAATTTTAATAATGTACAATTTCAATTTAATGTCGCAATAGTGGTGTGTTTAAATTTAAGAGCGCTAATCTGTTTTATGAGCGAACCCAAACCTTCAAAGCATCTTCCCCTCCCCGAATGCGGCAGACGTTCACAACTGTTACTTCCCCTTCAGTCAATTTTCCTTCGGAACTTAAGTGCATTCGTCAAACGGCACGACAATGGTTGAGGGCTTTTTGTGAACTTTGGGCTAGATATGTACCTTTATTAAATCATTCCAAAATGCTTTATTCCGAAATGTTTAATTCCGAAATGTTTATGTTGCAAAATGTCTATTCCACAGTTTTCGTCCTTTTCCACGCTCAATTTTTTTTTCGGCAGAATGTGAAACGATCTCGAACAGAGGTTATCCAAAAAAAAACGCAGAATGTTTCAATGGATTATATAAATGTCACTGCAAATATGAAGTATCCATCTACGTCAATGGAACATCAGAACAGTGTTCTTAAGGTACATACTTATGGCGACTTCAGGGCCGTAAGTGGCGGGAATGTGTGTGTTGCTGAGGGGGGTGGGAGATGGTGAGGGGCAAGTGCTTATCACAACAAGGCTAAAGAAAACATAATTAGACCAAACAATTTTCTTAGCCAGACACCGGAAATGAACTCTGCAACCTCAGAATTCTTCGGAACACTCTATCTGCTTACTTTTAATGCGATAGAAGACACATAAATAGACATACATCGCTGGAAATAATACTAAGGAAAATTCGAAACAAGCCAACAGCGAAAAACATACACTAGAAATAACGTAGTTCAGTAAGCCATCTTTATGCACTTACGTTTCGTCGGAGTGGCATGACCCGGATTCGAACCGGCAACCCAGTTCGCCCCCAGATCACTTGCATTGCGCCTTAGTCGCTATGGCCACATCCTCCACTGGCATAAAGATAACTCACTGGACCCGTTATTAAGATCACAACCGTGACCAGGGCTCCATTCGACCGAAATTCACTCGGCCATAGAAATGGATAGGGAAGACAAATCATACACTCAAACGGCTCAATAAAGGATAAATAAATAGATATAAATCGCTGGAAATAATACTAAGGAAGCCCTGGAAGCCCTGGAAATAATACTATAATAATAATCGCAGCGTAACAGAAAGAATTTGACCAACAACTAGAAGGAATTCAGCTTTCCGAAATACTTTAGAAAGCACTTACTGTGAATTTTAATGAATAATGCAAATTTAGTTCTCTGGCTGGCATTTTTAACTTTGTGTACTGAACCTAACATAGTTAATGCACCGCTGAGCATTGTATTAAAGCCTGCTACCAATTTTCCTAACTGTAGCATACCATGCCGGCAAGCATGGTTCCATACAACAGCTTATGCACGGTCTTAATTTAAAAGAGCCTGTAGACTACAGTTCGTTGCTATTAAAGTGTTTGCTGTTGGCTTAATTTCCAATTTTCCTTAGTATTAAAGTGTTCGCGCATAGTACTAAGGAACCTTCCCTTTCAGTCTTCTGTACAGCCGTACCGGCTGAGAAGACTATTGCAACGACTTTGTCCGTCCGTCCGTCGCTTTTTTCAACTTCGCAACGGTACCAGATATTGACGACCATTGTTTACAACGTTAGATTCAGTGTGAGAAGTTAGTTAAATAACATGGCAAATTAAAACATCGATACTTCCTCGTAGCTAATAGACTTCTTCGACGTAACTAAATTAAATAATAACACTTGATCGTCGAATTAAAATCCTAAGTTAAAATCCTCAATAAAAACAAATGGATTTTAGCTTCGTTTGAATAGTCTCATCGCATTGTTGCTTGAATGAATAGGCTTACCGTCGAACCAAATTCACCATTAGGCCTATCTTCTACTTACGAAATTAAAACTGCATTTTTAAAATTAGGCCTGAAAAATGAAAATTAGGCCTAAAATCATGTTACCATGGCAACGTCAAGTTGAAACGAGTCACTGTTGGCTTCATCAACAGCGTCTCGCTCGTCACTTCCCTACTACCACTGATCTATATAGGCTACGTCGCGCGTTACGTTGTAACACTGTAACTGTATGCCTGAAGGCGCACCGTGTTGCAAAAATGAATAGGCTTACTATACAATCCATTTCTCTGTTAGCTGCTATTTACGAAATTAAAACTGCTGGTTAAAATTAGGCCTAAAAGCTGACAAGTACTCCTAAAATGTAAAACAGGCCTAAAAGCTAACACATTTTTGACCGGCAATTGTGATGGCTACTGCTTTTAGATTAGTATAATAGAGATAGCTGTTGCAGTGCCTGATATAGGTGTGCGTGTCAACATTGGAAGAGGAGGAACTGTACAGAAGACCGGTGCGACTAGGCAGTCGCTGTAACCGCTTGTTAACACATGAAATCGCAACCTTCGCCTTCTATAAAAAAAGAAAAAAAGGGAAGTAGTCCTACAGTTGTCAGTCAATGATGATGCAATACATCTCATGTTTCTCATTTTTTTTTTTTTACAGAATGTTTGGACAATAAGGAATGTCATAAATATGAACACTGCGAAGATAAAAAATGCAAGTGCTCGTATGGCACAATCGGCAGCAACACCACCTGCATAGGTTCGTTCACCAAGTCATACGAATAATTACATGCACATGATTTCAGAAATTAAACTTACGGAACATTGTAAACGTGGGTAATGTTTATATCACAAACATAGTGATGCAATATATTTCATGTTTCTCATTGTGTTTTAAGTGCAACTTTAAAACAAAACATTTTGTTTTTACAGAATGTTTCACGAATAGAGAATGTGACGACTTACAAGAATGCAATATTGTCAAACAGTGCTCTTGCAAATACCCTGGCAGCAATGTTGCTTCCGGGTGTTCAGGTACGTATAGTGATTTATTTCGAGAGGTTTTAATATATTAGTAGAAGGATCCAATAAGATCATTGCCTACTCTGTGAGTTCTTTTGATAGGCTCCTTTTTCCCCTACCTTTTTGCCTTTCCTTTTTTCTATTTTTTATTGCGCCTCTATTATGTTCGGCGTTTGCCATTTTGCTCATTTTTTGTTTGCGATATTCTTTTTTCATTTATTTTTTGACCTATCGCTTTGATCCTCATTTTCCCCATAGAAAGCATCATTGTAACCGAATATTTCCTGTTGCCTTTGGCAACCAAACTTTGAACCAATCAAGGGGCCATCTTACTTTCTAGCCTACCACGCTGTTCTTAAAGTAATGTAAAAGCAGGAACGTAGCGTTTAGCAGGTTTCAAGACACACGCTAGTGTGTCGCCCGCCAAGATAAACGATAATATCCACATAAAATATATATACGAGCATGGCGACCACTAGACACGTTGTGTCTTTACAGCAAAGGCAGTTTGGCTGTTTTCAGGCATGTGAGGATTGAATAACTATGCGACAGAAAAGGCTGAAACTTGTTTAATTGGGAGGCTTTGGTCGCCTGATAACATAAGAGTTACTATTAATGACACAGCTTACCGTTTTCTTGTTGAAAAAACGACACGAATAACATTGATATGTGTCTAATTACTTACTACTTACTACGTACTAACGCTTTTTTTTTTGTATCACGAAAATAAATTCTTCTATGCGGTGAATAAAGCTGGTTCTTAGATCATTTTACACGTATCGCTCTGCAGATGTGCCATTTTCATAAGGTCTCTTCTAATTGGCCAATTGGTTGAGGGGTTAGAAATCTCCAAACGACCAAATTGATTGTTTTACATTGTTTTAAACTTTGTTATTATGCAACAAGGCCAAACTGACCATTAAATAAACCCGCTCGTTTGCAATGCGATACTTCAGTACTAATAAGAAATCCTAATTATTTGGAAAAAAAGATGACTGCTGTCCTCAAAATCTAACGACAACCAACGAAAAAAAAAAAGAAATAGACCAGAAAACTAGATTGGTGTTTCAATTTCATAATTGCTAAGAAAAAAAATGGATTTCATCAATTTGGACCAAACAAATCTGATATCTACCCCAAAACAAAATTTGTTAAGGATTCCCGCCAAGCTTTTCGGCCGTGTGAAGTCGTGATATCAAACGCCAAGCTCTTCTGCCAAGCTAATCCGACCGACTAATACTTCAAACGTTAAATGAAATGATTGAAAATTGCGCAGTACGCAATTTTCATTTATTTCATTTAACCTTCAAACTTTTACTCGGTGAAATAAGCCTGGCGAAAGAGCTTGACATTTGATATCACGACTGCACACGGCCGAAAAGCTTGGCGGGAATCCTTAACAAGGTTTGTTTTTGGGGTAGATAGCATAACTACTTTACGAACAGCAACAGCTATTGTCAGACTCGCTGCATGGACGAGTAATTTTTTTTTAGCTACATTAGTAAAAACGAGTTGTGGAGTAGCCAGTGTTGTTAAGCGGCCACGCGAGCCACCGGCATGAAAAAAACAATACGGAATACAACAATCTCCTCTAATATTCACAGCATTCTATTATTGCAAATGGAATGATTATTGGGAAACTCGGTTAATTGGGAAAAAAATGACAAAGCCGGCGGGCTAATGGTTTCGACATTGCTGTACACGCGTTTCATACACTCATTCGCGGCGAAAGCCGTGTATATATATGATTGAAGTCCTCTCTCCCGCAAAACTATAACTATTAATTTCTCCCTTTCTATTCAATATATTTCGACCAAACTTGGCCAGATAGTAGATTGCAACTTTTCCCAACTTTACACCAACTTTTATGCAATTCCGTGCAAGAGTAAACGTAGGGAGCCACATGTAAATTTGAAAACTGTTCACTTGTTGTTGTTGTTGTTCGGTTTCTTGTTCTTGTTCTTGTTCTTGGCTGACACGATATCAGAAAAAACTACTGCACCTACCTAAAATCTGAAACATGATCTGAGCCAGAAATTTTCCTGGGCTTCAACCTTACATGGACCACTTTTTCGATTGGTTGATCTATTCCGTAGTTACGGGACCCTAAACGATCATTTTGATTGTTTTACCTTGTTTTAACCATTGTATTTAGGGAACAATGCCACTCACCAAACTCCATAGATTCATTCTTCCTGCACGTGTTATGTCGTAAACAAGGTACACGGATTACAAACAAAAACGTCAAGTGTGCCGTAAAAAAATGGGTTATATGATTGAATTTTCACTTGTTAAAATGTACACGGATACAAATTGATGATTTTTAATTGAAATAATCAAATGTACAATTGTGAAAATTGCATCTGTTTAAGTGCTGTTGTGCTTTACGTTTTAAAAATATGATTCGTAAAGCACAACAGCACTTAAACAGATGCAATTTTGTCAATTGTATACATGTGATTATTTTATTTAAAAATCATCAATTTTTATCCGTGTATATTTTAACAAGTGAAAATTCATTCATAATATAACCCCCTTTTTCCGGCACTCTTGACGTTTTTGTTTGTAATTTATATATTTCCGGTGGAAATATTCATGTGAAATTGCATGGAGGCCTGGTGAGGTGCTAGTTGATTGAACTAAGCGAACGAAATTCAGCGTTTGTTAGCCATTGTGTGCAAAAATAGCACGGACTTCAGCTTTTAGTCTGATACCTCGCAGTGTCCAAAACAAACATTGAAGGACAATGGGGCTTTTTGAATATGGAAAAATGGCCGGTGATTGGTAGTTGCCACCACAAAGAACATGCCAAGCGCCAGCCAATGGTCACGTGATATAATTGCCGTAGAGAACGTGACATAGTGCTGATATACTATACTATCTATATGTATATATAATTAAAAAACAAAAACGAACTCGTTTGATCTTAAGGGAAGGTTTAACTGATCCGAAGTCAAGACATCAATGCAACACAAATAAACTCTCCTGTAAGGTTTCAGATACTGCAGTGTAGCTGTACTGTTTAGTCCACGTGAAACCTTACTGCTTTTTGCACACGATACATTCAGATAAAGATCGAGCATTCTACTTGGCTAAGCGACATCGGTGGAAAATGTTAAAAAACTAATCGTCTTGGTGTGCTTACACAGCTCTACAGGTAATTCAGGGTTCGTGCGAGTTCTTGAAAACGTGGAAATGTCCTTGAAAGTAATAATGAAATTTCATGCCTGGAAAAGTGCTTGAAAATCTTGAAAAATTATACAGTATGTCCCAGAAGTTCCGTATACACGCCAAATAAATTCTTAAAACTTGGATATGGGTTGCTGATAATAGCATGCTCGTACAGGAAGTCACCTATGGTGAATCCGATGACGCCACCCAAAATGACCTTGGAGGTCGTATTCAAGGTCATCCAATTTGTATCTCCTAACCTACGCAAGATAGAGGCATAAAGTAAATCAGAAAGGTGTGGGTATCGAGCTACTTGTATAACACAAGAAGCAGAACAAAAATCGCATGCAAAACAAGAAAGATATCGTCGAAAGAAGTCTGTTGCTGCAAAGAAGCCATCGATGAGGCAGCAGAAAATACAGAAATAGCTGAACCTTCAACCTAAACAGTATGAAGCGTATAACTTTTGCCTGGTTTTGGTAATACTGTAAAATAAAAACCAGTGGCAGATTTAACGCAAAAAGGACCGGGTGGGCTAGCCCTGAAAGGCTTTTTTATTCAATTCCTTTTTGTTGTTTCATTATGGTTTAACCACAGTCAGCTTTAACATGCTGAAGTTTACAATATACTCCGTTCCCTGCATTTACGAAAAGTAGATGCAGGAGTTTCCGTGTGTTAACCTATGTGCATTTACCAGAATTTAAACAATGGTTCATTTTAGTCGAATTCGGGACTCGTATACTTTTGAAGTCACGGTATGAGGGGGAGGGGGGATGGATTATGTTGACATAACTGCTTCTTACTATCGGGACTCCTCACTTACACAGACACTGTATGCCCTGATTTCCTGCGCAGAGTGTGCTAAGTTATTTTGTCTTGATATCAGCCTAATTGGCGCATCGGTTGTAGGCCTAAGCATTTATCAGGGGAGAATTAAACGGGTGCGGAGGGGAGGGGAGCCTCTACCTAAACAGTAAAAGAAAAACTCAAAATTGTTTAAATGATTGTTTCTGGGTGCTGAGAATGATGTATATGCAGGTTAAGAGCGGGAAGTAAACAGAACAAAAAAACCTATTGAATTTTCGGGGACAAAACAGGGTCTTTCAGAGCTTGCCCATCCGGCCGTTTTGCCTTAAATCCGACTCTGGCGTTTATTTTACAGTATTACCAAAACCAAGCAAGAATGCTACCTTTGTTACTGTTTCATTTGATGGTTTAGCTATTTCCGTATTTCCTGCTGCCTCATGGAAGGCTTCTCTGCCCCACCTAAATTCTTTTGCCAACATCTTCCTTGTTTTGCATGCGATTTTTGTTCTGCTTCCTGTGTTGTACAAGTAGCACGATCCCCCACAACTTTCTAATTTACTTTATGGACCCTATCTTGCGTAGGTTGGGAGATACAAATTGGATGACCTTGAATACGACCTCCAAGGTCATTTTGGATGGCATCATCGGATTCGCCATAGGTGACTTCCTATACGAGTATGCTATTATCAGCAACCCATATCCAAGTCTTACGGATTTATTTGACTGGTACGGGACTTCTGGATTATTGTGTATCATCGGCAGGGTGATGAACGGCGTCACTGAAAGTAGACGCCGTGACTGAAAATACACTGAAAAAATTTTGCCAAGAAAGTAGTCGAATGTGTAGTCTTACATTGTTCTTCATTTGTTACGGCTTGATAAGTTTTGAAATTTGGGCTTTGGCTTTAATTGTATTTACGCGTACAATGGTTGGATACTGCAGTAAGGTTTCACGTGGACTAAACAGTACAGCAAAACTGCAGAATCTGAATCTTTACGGGAAAGTTTATTTGTGTTCCTTTGCTGTTTTGACTTCGGATCAGTTAAACCTTACCTTAAGCATCAAACGAGTTCGTTTTTGTTTAACCGTGCAATTTAGATTAGCTTGTTTTAATTTTTTGTATTTTTTTTTATCAATTACGGTTTGCACAAACCAATATGGAAACAAACTCTTTAATCATCAGTCTTCGTTTTGCAGCTGGTGTTTGCTGATTGGCATTGTTGCAGAATCACAGTGTATAAAACAATGTAAAACAATCAAACTGAACCACTTGACCAATTAAAAAAGGCCCTATGAAAAGGGCACATCTACATAGCAATACGTGTAAAATGAGCTAAGAATCAGCTTTAGAGGACAAATAGCTTGATCTGTAGAGTGTAGCGAAAACATGTCGTGCAACAACAAACAACAAGAAGCAAAATAGAAATAGAAATCACGATTTCAGCTAAAGTCCAGATTTCCTAAGTGACAAATCGGAAATTAATAAAAGTTGGTAGACGTGTTCACCAAGTCCAACAAAGCTCTAAATTTGAGTGGAACATATTAAAAGGCAGTGGAGTACGCTTAGTTAGGATGAGATAATCATTCCCCAATCGCCTGGCAACCTGCAATAAATACATTGTAAAATGAAAAAAAAAAGAGAATAAAAAATGAAAATGATTAAAAAATTAAAGTTACGTACAATAAAACGTATCCGTAGACAACCTCAGAAGTAGGAACAACAAAGGAGAATCGGTGAATCAGTTAATGTGCATTGCTCAGACCTTTTTAAAAATGATGATAGGTCGACCAGTGACAACAACCTTTTAAAAATATTTACATTGGATGCAGATAATGTTGCACTCGGCAAAAAATTTCAAACTCGGGCAACAATTTGCCAAATAATGGCAAAGAAATGATGTCTACAATTCAGTCGTGCGTGCGGGATGATTAATTTGTAACTATGGCTCCGTGTCCAGGTTACCGGACTTAATTGTAGGCGCTGGTGAAATTGAATCGTAATGCTAGCTACGTGCAAACCAAGATGTGCTTAATATGTTAGGGGGCAAAAAAGACTTTACTGGCTGCGAAGTCTGTCACAATCAATGGAGGAGACGTTGTCAGCAAAGCTGCATTGGCTGCCCTATGAGGTTTCTGCGAGCGATGTAGGTAGGGCTTTTGCGGGTCTCGGCTCCCTCCTGAGTCACGATCGTGAAAGACTTAACGGCAGATGGTCGTGAGATGTGGGAAACTCGTGTGTGGCGGATTTCTTTGAAGTTAAGAGACTCTGTCCTTCGTGATGATATTCCAGACATTATCTGTGTGCGTTTGTTGTTACTGTCTGGCCTCTCCGATGCCTCCTCTGTGGGCTCCGTGGGCACATCCGTTGTGTCTGCACGAGCGTTTACTATCTTATATGCAATAGTTTTCGTGATCAACAGGATCCATGCCAACACATATGTATTTACCATGCAAGCCAAGGAAGACGCTCTGGTCTGACCGTGATATGGAGAATGGTTCTTGTAGCTAGAGTATTTCAGTTTTTTCAACTGTTCCAGTAGCAGCTAGTTCTGCAGTAGAATGCGAAATCTTTCGATTCTGTCCCTCCACCTAAGCAGAAGAAAGCCAACAGGCGTTCATAGCGTACTGAAGCTGCAGTCTCTGCTGTCTGCGATGGTGTGGAAAAGTAAAGGTTCTTTGAGTTTTCAAGGATCGTGTCAACCTGGTCAAGATTCGGAATGTGTAGCTATTGTGGAGGGCTATTCATGTGCTTCGTGTTCTCCGAGTGATTTACCCCAGGAAATGGCGATGCAGCATGCATACCTTGAAGAATGAGAGTATGATGGTGAGTGTGGTAGTTATATATGATGACTGCTGCGGTGTGTTTAGCAATGAAGCTTCTCTTGGTGGTAGTGGAAGCAGTGGGATTAGTATAATGATCTGTAGGGGCGTGAGTGGTGGTGGCATTTCTGATGTTTTGGAGTGTTTTTGGAGTGTTGGAGTGTTTTCGCGTGTTTTGGAGTGTTTTGGAGTGTTTGAATGTGTTTGGAGTGTCCTCCGACGTGCTGTCCCCAGTGGTCTGACTCGGCTGCATTGGATTTGCCAGTTCACATCTCTGAACTTGAGTCTGTTTCAGCTAAGTGCAAAAACCAAAGTGTGCAAGGTATTGACGGTGTTTCTTATTGGTTTTTCGCTCACTGGGCAATGCAGCTGTTGGTGAACTGCTTACCTTTTTTCAGAGTTTGCTTGAGGGTGGACAAGTTCCGCCCTCTTTCCCTTTCAGTTCTTGTCATAGTGTGCAAGCACTGCAAGCCAAATTTGGATCCAGAGAACTACAGTCCTATTGTTTTTCTGTCATGTGTATGCAAAGTGTATGAGAGGATGCTTGTCAGGCACCTGTCTTGACACCTGGAGCACTCCCACAGCCTCTCTGACATACAGTTTGGATATAGAGTTGGCAGCAGTGGTGAAGATGCAATTCTGTTTCTTTTGTCCAGTATCCCCGAGGCACGGATTCATGGCAATGTTGTTGCGACTGTTTTCCTGGATATTGGGGCCACTTATGAAACCGTCAGGTTCAGTGGATTAGGTACTCTCTTGCTACCATGGGCGTCAGTCAGCTTGCCGAGGCCTTTTTGGCCCTTTTGGGTCGTCGTTGGTTTGCTACCAGCGTCAGTGGTTTCTGATCGTCACAGTTGGAATCTAACAGCATACTACTGCTAAGGCAGCTGCCTCGGCCCACTGCTTTTTGCGGTTGTAATTAATGATATCTTGCAGGAACTTAGGCAGAATGCTAGCATTGTCTGCTATACTGATGACATTGCTCTGTGGTTTGTAAGTTATGACCTAGGTTTTCTTGTTAGTAGGGCGCAGGCTGCTCTTTATCTTGTGGTCGAGCATCTATCAATCTGCGATTTGTGTTTGTCTCTGGCCAAGACAGAGGTGATTGTTTTTTGCACTCATCTAATGTGCGAGCTAATCTGTTAGTGTGAGGGTAGGTGGCCTCACTATCTCTACGTCTACGGAGGTAAAGTATCTCGAGTCGTTCTGGATAGTGAGTTGTCCTTGGCTACTGACGTACGTCTTCCTAAAGAAAGGGGAGCCTGTCAGCTTCCGATTCTTTACTCTCTTCCACACGAGCACACTGTTCGTTGAGGTGCACTGCGCACTGCGTATAGGGTGTTTGCTCGCTCTGGGATCGATACCACTTATCATTCCAAGTCGCGTTGCAGTGGTGTGTGTGGCGTTTACAGGTCGAGGTCAATGAGTGCCTGCGTGCCATCACAGGTGCAGGCACTGTGGGTTGAGGTAGGGGAGCTGCCACAGCATCTCCATGCAGATGAACTATTGATGAATCTTTGTCTCAGGAATTCGAGCTGCGGTGAGGGCGACCCGGTTGTTATGATATTGTAGGACTATAGATTGATGATTGAGAGATCACTGGCTTGCTTGGGTGTTCTGGCCGTGGAATGGTCCTTTTCTTGGATCCGTGTCTTGGACCCCTGACTTCGGTCACTCTTGCAGTCATTCCGTGGTCTATGTTATGGTGCGTGTATCTTGATTCGGTTTCTGGTTATAGTGGATCCGACTGTGAGCTTTTTTTGCAATGTGTCTTTCTCTCGTGAGAGTGTCTTTGTTCCATGCCTCAAGATATGAGTACGCAAGGCTTTGGCGGTTGTCTCCTGTAGCTTTGCATGTGAGCTGGTAACGTTGTCTATAGCTCTGGACATTGCTCTGGATTGAAGCTACCATCGTTTACAATTCTTACTGACTCCTTGTCCTGCCTGTCCGTGCTGCGCTGCTCCTATTTCACTATGTATGTAAGCGATCTCGGAGTCTTTGAGGTGTGATGGAAGTTTTGGCTTTCTATTCAGACCTCGCATGCCACGCTTGTTTGGATTCGAGGACATAGTGTGTGTTATGGCAATGAGTTGTGCTGATGCTCTGGCTAGGGAAGCGGCGCACGGATCAGGCAGTAGTCTTTCCATTGTGCAGTCTGTTCCTCTGCCCATGTGCACCTTCGTGCCTGGATCCATCAAGCCTGGGTAAGAGAGTGGACTGCTGTGTCAATGGGCAGGGTGTTGTTTCGGCTTCATCCTCTTGCTGTACCGATGTGCACCTTATACAGTTTGCTTGTTTGGAGGGTGCATTCTCTGTCGCGTCTTCGGACAGGGCCTGTCCTGTTTAGTGGACACAGGCTTCGTTTAGGGTGGACTGGGTCTCCACCCTCGTGTCAGATTGAGGAGACAGTGTCTCACTTTATCCATCTGTGCCCGAAATATGATTTAAGGAGGAACGCTCTGCGCTCATGGCTTGTACCAGATAGCCCAGTGGCCCATCTTCTCAGTGTTCTTCCTTTGCGTGGAGTGGCTTTGCCGCATTCACGTGCTGTGGTACGGATTTGTAAGGCGACTGGAAAGCTCTTGTAGGTGTTTTGTTCGTGCATGTTGCCCTGTTGCTCTTCTCTTTACCTCATGCTAGTCTTCCCTCTTGAGTTTGGGTCTGTCTTTGCTTGGGAGGCGGCCGTGTATGTCTGTTGGTCCTGTTTTTTTTCTGTCTTGGGGGTCTTAGTTTGTCCTGTATGATGCTTTAGTTCTGCTTTCTTCACTATGCTTTTTACTGTAGTTTTGTTGTGGGCGTACGGCTTCTGGCCAAGGCTCTTGAATAAATTTAAATTCAAATCATCATTGTACCTCTCATCGTCGTGAGGTATATAACCCAGTTTAGGTTCGTGCTCCCTGAAAAAGCCCAACCAAATCAGAAAACGCTTCTATTTATATGATTGAAGTCCACACTCCCGCAAACCTAAAAAAAATTATTATCTCAATTCCTATTCGATATTTTTCGACCAAACTTGGTAAGATAGTAGATAACTGAAAACTGGAAAAAATAAACTGTCACCAAAAAAAAACTACAAAGAAGTGATATCTAAATCAAAACGCCCAAGAATGAAAGAACATGCCAAATTTCAACCGACCAAAGTAGTGATATCAGAACAAAAACGGCTGCCACCAAGTTGCTACATTAGTTGCCAAGCTAATCCTACCGACTATTATTTATTAATGAAAATAAACTAGCGTGTCGTGCTCACTTGTTTCCATCTCATACTTGCTAAGAAAAAAAATTGATTTCTTCAAAAAGTTGAGATATATATACCAAAACAAAACTTGTTAAGGTCCGACAAGCTATTCGACCGTGTGAAGCCGTTATGTCATACGCCACGCTCTTTCGCCAAGCTAATCCCACCAACTAAGACTTCAAACGCTAAATGAAATAATTGAAAATTGCGCAGGAAGTAATTTTCACAATATTTCATTTAACCTTCGAACTATTACTCGGTGGGATTAGCTTGGTGAAAGAGCTTGGTGTTTGATATCACGACTTCACACGGCCGAAAAGCTTGGTGGAAAGCCTTACAAGTTTTGTTTTGGGGTTGATTCCATTTACTAGTTTTGATTGCGAAATGATTGCTTTTACTCAACACTCGTTTTATAGGCGGGCAACAACGATGCAAGAAACGCAATTTTTGAAATCCTAGCAAGCCACTGATATACTTCGAGTTAACCCTTAATTCCCATATCAAAGTGGATGCATTTTTTTAAAGTTGGGCCGGTCGCGGGATTCGAACCGGCATTCACTTGGTTTGGAGACGAGAACGCTGACCACTGGGCTGTTGCTGTTTGTTTCGCTCGTGGTCCCAGAGGACCCCTCACAAAGCTGGCGTTGAGCTTTGGGACTTAGTTTTTTTGCCATTCATTAGCCGTCCTTTTAAAGGGACGCCAGGGTATAAAGGGTTATGAAGACACTAGCTGTACCCCTGGCGTAACATACGCCGGCTAGCTGGTTCCTGCATACCTGAGCGTAACAGTGTAGTGGGCCCGGTTTCCCCTATTGTGTGGTCTCAATATCCCCATCTCTGCTCCCTCTTTGAACCCCTGCTGATTTGTAAATGTTTATTATCAATGGCGGACGTTTCTCTGTTCTGATACCAAGCCCAACAAACCCAACAACGGCTGTGCATGCAGTGATTGTTACTCAACCAACTTTGAAACTCTTCCAAGTCGGCTCTTAAGAGCTAGCTTTATTAATGCAATATGTCGATTGTTATAGACCACATCTGTTTGTTTGACATTGTCGGTCGCTCGCCCTCTTTCATTATACACCCTCTTTCATTGTAGTGCATAATAATGATGAATTTGCTTGCCCAACCTAAGCGTATTATACAGGGTGGGGCAGAAAGGACGGAACACCCTTGGAAATCAAAGATGGTTAATGTTAGGAAAATAAAACTTTGCATGGTATGTAGGCGAACGGGGGGCCAACTAACCAAGAATCGATCACTGACCTTGACGCATATTTTCAAGGTCATCATGATGCTAACTTTTTAATTATGCTTCGTAGAACTCCAGTTTAAATTAGAAACTTGTAGACATTGGCAAGGCATGGCCATTGCAAAAAACAGAACGAAATTCGGTACGCTAGTTTAGGAGTTACCAAAATTGCAAGCATTATTTTGTTGTGCTGACCGAGTGGCTTTCCTGCCAAACAGTGAGTGTAAAATTAAGTCCAGTGGTCCTCAAAGTACATGAAGCATGCTTGGAAACAAACAGCAACTGACACACTGATGACTCGACACTAGCTCAACACAACCTGCTACATTACACGTATAAACAGAATGGTGCTGCAAACTACAGCATCTTATGCAAGTTGGCATAGTTTAGTCACCGTGGTCGTCTAGAATTGAAACTAGTGTTGTTCCTCCCTCAGGTTAACATTTCTGATTTTGATTCAGAGCTGATCACGATTAATGAATTATGCCAATTTGCGTATGCTGCCAACACCATTACCTACCAATACGAAAGAGCCTGACAGAACTATTTGGCAGGAAAGCCACTCGGCCAGCACAACAGAATGATTATTGTATTGCCCGTAACTCCTAAACTAACGTACCGAATTTCGTTCTGTTTTTTGCATTTGCCATGCCTTGACACTGTCTACAATTTTCTAATTTACACTGGGGTTCTACGAAGCATAGTTAAAAAGTTAGCATCACGATGACCTTGAAAATATGCGTCAAGGTCAGTGATCGATTCCTGGTTATTTGGCTCCCCGTTCGCCTACACACCATGCAAAGTTTCATTATCCTAACATTAACCATCTTTGATTGCCAAGGGTGTTCCGTCCTTTCTGCCCCACACTGTATATATACATATAGAGACCCTATCATTGTTTTTGTGCAACAGTGTTGTTATAACTAGTTTTACAACAATAGGAATGGTTTCAGCAAATTCTCTCATGTAAAATTTGGAAAAATTATCGTTTTTCCAACACGTATAACGTCTCACCTAACGTTGCAAGTACAGGAAAGCCAATATGGAAGCAAGTACTTTTTATTGTTTGGTAAATTTAAGAGTTAAGTTTTCTACTGGTATTTCTTTCTGTCACCAGCAGCATTAATGATTTTGATCAATGGGCTTACGTGGTGCCCATTGTTATACCGCTCATGGTTAACGTAGGCTTTCTTATGCCTAATGGGCAATAGGTATGCGATTATTAATTTTAATTCCTTATCATCATAATCATAACATTCTAGGAAATAGTAAATTATGATGTCAGATGTTCCATCACCGCAGAAGATGAAAATTTCTCAACCACAAATGCCACCGTCAGCAAACAACGACGGAAAACAGTGTGATCAAGGCATTGTTCCTCGATTCTGAATTTGGACCACTATCTTAAAACAACGATCGACATGGATGCTAAAGCACTGTCACTCGCGCTGGGGCGGCGCTTTGTGAGGTAACTTTTTGTTTTTGCCTTTGTGAGTACGAACCCAAACTGGGTAATCTGGCCCTACCCCATGACGATGAGAGGGACAATTTAAGTGGAGAAATCCAAGCAAAAAATCCAGGAACTTTGACACGCCAGACTCGAACATGAGCTCGAGGCACTACATGGCCCTTGTCTTCTTTGTTAGGTAGCAGCAGTTCTTTTAACTACACCTAACGATCAATGGAACATTGCAGCGATGGATGTAGATCATCAATAAAAGGAGTCTGTTTCTCCTCACTCGTAGATACACTTTAATAAAACATAAATTTTCGGATATCCTGGCAACTTTTACGACGAAAACCAAGATAAAAAATACAATAAAATAGAAAATCAGCTTTCGACAAAACGACCTATCACGGCCAAATTGTGAGACTTCGTAATGCAAGCCGTTATGAATCGTTCATCAATATACTTCTGCCCAAGGCAACAAGAACCTTAGAAAATAGACACTTTACTTTTAAAAATGTGTATTTAAATTGGTAAACTGGTAAAAGGGGCCGCCAAGTTTCGAATGGTTCGGCCCTTCAAAGGAGTGATATCAACACACCAAAACATTCGCCTACTTAATCGCACCGAATAATACTTTGGACGTTAAATGAAAACTTGAACATTGCTACCAAAAGTAGCAATGTTCTAGTTTTCATTTAACCTTCGAACTATTAAGCGGTGCGATTAACTTGGTGAATGTTTTGGTGTGTTGATATCACTCCTTTGAAGGGCCGAACCATTCGGAACTTGGCGGTCCCTTTTACCATTTTTGGTTTTTGATATGTAAAAACAACAACACTGCACGAACTCACAACTACCTCAAAACCCATACAAAATTTTAATTTTAAGAGCTGTAATTTGCTCCTTGTTCACAAACAATGACATAGATAAAAGGTTAAAACATCAAAATAGGACCACCCCCACACTCAATAGTATTTCGTTTGTAGCCACAACATTTCACCAACTAGTGTTAAAGACTGCGCACAAAACAAAACAGGGTTTGGGGTAGGAAGAAGGAACAATTATTCTTTTGTACCAATGGTGTTTCATCCAAAATTTGGTGTAACTCGAGAATAAAATGAAACAGGGTTTGCTAGGAACGGAAACAAATTATAGATGTCTCTTTTGTGTCAACAGTGTATTAGCAAACAACCGGTGGACTTGCGAACAAAATGAGACAGATATTGTTAGAGGAAAAAAACGTGGGATGCTTCATTAATATCAACAGTATATCGCCAAACGAGGGGTGGAACTTGAGAACAAACCGAAACATAAAAAAAGGAAGGGAAAGGAGGAAAGCGTATACACCCACACTAACGGTGGGGATATCCAGTTGAGGTTTAAACTTAATCCTTGGGTTAAGTTCGGTAATAAGGGAAAATGGTGGTATCCATCACGAAATAAGTTGAGGGCTAAGCAAAATTTAGCCTGTAGGTCGAGGGCTAACTTAACACTGAGTAGTTAGCCCCGAGCTGTAAAAAGCGGTGATATCCATCCAGGATTAGCGCTATTCCTAAGCTTTAAGAACATTATAACATAAGTATATCGAGGGCTAAGTTAGCCTGAAGGTCGAGGTCTAAGGAGTAAAGAGCTAACAAAATCCCAACATAGTCCAACATGGATATCACCAACTTTTTTCTCCAGTCCACTAACTACCAGGTAGAGGGTTAGTTAGATCCAGGGCTAAGCTAATGCGGGGCTAGTTTAGACCTCAACTGCATATCCCCACCGTAAGTGGCGATACTTTGCTGCAGAAAACAAGCAAAGTCTAAACGCTTTATATTAAAAATGAAACTTTTATTTTCTTAAGCAAGAAAAGTAAAATGTCAATGTTCAAATAACTTAAAGTCACAAAACTTAGCTTTCCAAAGCTTTAATTTTCCTGCCCCCAGAAGTTAAAAAAAAATTCAAAAAGTTAAAATTTATGAGAAGTCTAAAAAAAATTACCATTCTCACCACTGTTGCGGGAGGTTTTTCTCCTGAACGGGGTCCCAAGATGTGATACCCACAGAAAGAAAGAAACGTATAGTTTTAGTTTGGCTCCAACTCCCAAAACAATTATTTTCTGCTAACTTTTAAGAGTGAGCTGGTCGCACTTTTATCAGGGTTCTCGGTATAGTCATTTACAAGTTTTTATTATGTGTTGAGCTCTATTGAGCGCCCAGAACTGACTCCTAAATATATATAATACGCTTCGGTTGGGCAAGCAAATTCATCAAAGGGTTCAAAGGGTTTAAAGGGTTTAACGAGCGTTAACCACTCCTGGTCATCTGCCCGAAGCCCTAAGGCCCTATGTCTGCAACAGCCAGATTCCCAGGGGGTCACCCACCCAAGTATCAATCCAGCCCAATGCTGCTTAACTTCGGGGATCTGACGAGAACCAGTGTTTCCAGTACTGCAAGGCCGCAAATTCATCATTAGTATGCACTACAATGAAAGAGGGTGTATAATGAAAGAGGGCGAGCGACCGACAATGTCAAACAAACAGATGTGGCCTATAACAATCGACATATTGCATTAATAAAGCTAGCTCTTAGGAGCCGACTTGGAAGAGTTTCAAAGTTGGTTGAGTAACAATCACTGCATGCACAACCGTTGTTGGGTTTGTTGGGCTTGGTATCAGAACAGAGAAACGTCCTCCATTGAAAATAAACATTTACTTCCATAACACAAACAGCAGGGGTTCAAAGAGGGAGCAGAGATGGGGAAATTCAGACCACACAATAGGGGAAACCGGGGCCCACTACAGTGTTACGCTCAGGTATGCGGGAACCAGCTAGCCGGCGTATGTTACGCCAGGGGTACAACTAGTACCGTAGAAAGCTCTTCGACCGCGCTAGTGGTGCATAAAGACAAAGCACCAAGTATGACCGACGAAGACCATTTTCCATCCTTTTGATAGTGAGGGGAAAAGTAGGCATCGGTCACATCTGTTTTGAAAGAATATACCCAGGTTACATTTTCCAGCAAGAATAGAACTGTATTTTTTGTTGCCATGAAACCCATATACTTCTGTGGTTAGTTGATTGCTTTCCAGGAATAATTAGTTGAATGCAGAAAGCGATATCGTATGGTGTTAAATACTCTTAATGAGTTGAACGTGATGTTTTTTGTTTTATTTATTTTTGTTTTGCAGAATGTAGCGTATATTTAGACGCAGGCTGTCCAAAGAATGCAGAATGTCAATCAGAATCTACAGGTCCATTGAATAAATGTCAATGCAAATATGGAGGATCCGTATTTGATAAAGTCACTGGACGTTTAAAATCTTGTTACGGTATGTACGGTAGGGCAAGTTTGAAAATTCTTAAGCTAGGCATAATTGAGCAAACATCTCCTGCCTTGGACTGCCTTCTTGTCGGGGGGATTTGGTTGGAGCAAATGTTAGGACTAGATTAGGCCTACGTGAGGGAACAGGGGGATGACCTTAGGGTTAAGATTAATCCTAAAGGCCCTAGGCCTATTTTGCTGGGAGTTAGAATTTAGGATGGTTTAGTTTAAGAGTGCCTTGTCTTTGGAGTGTCACTAATCCATTGTCTTGTTTTCAGTCTGCCATCTTGAGCTGCTTCTGTCTGGGGGTCCAACAAAATGAACCTAATTGCTCCTTAGACTAAGTCGTTTTAAGGACAGGGGCCATAGCGTCTTCGCCGTATTAGCTAGCGAAGTTCGAGCAATCCCGATGCGCAACCACTAGTGGCTGCATAGTTTTAGTCCCCATCCAACCCCCAACCGTTTAGTTTGAGTTCAGTTTAATGGCATGTCTCCCACTTTGCTATTTTCCTCGGGTATGCAAGGAATGAAAAAGCCAATATCAGAGCCAGGGTTGAAAAATTAGTTCTGCCAGAAGGATTAGTTTTGTTATTCATGCAGCACCTAAAATATATAGTTTCAGTTGCGAATTCCTTTAGCATTTTTTATCTATTATTTTACAGAATGCTCCACGGATGAGGACTGCCCGAAAGGTGCATACAGGAAATGTGACGATCACAAGTGCACGTGCAAGTATGGCCAAGACAATTATGGAAGCGGATGCAAAGGTTCGGTCGGCAAAAGCGATACAATCACAAATTCTAATTTTAAAATACAACTTTTAGGTCACGCAAAAAAAAAATTGTTTGGCTTACGGGCGAGGTTGCAAACTGAAACACCAGTCAACCAGGCATTTTATTTTATTTTTTATTTTATTTAACTGACCACATTTGCTTTAAGACGTACGTACTTAGCTCAAAGCTGAAAGAGTGTGTAGTCTGCCTAAAAAAAATATATATATATATTGCTAATATGTTATTGACGTCATCGAGCATTCAAAGTTTTATAGTTTTTGTCAAATACCTTCTTAGTGGTGTGAGCTAGAGGTTTGAAATCGGCACCATTGGAAAGCTCGTTTCGAGCCGGTTAAAATGGTGTACTGGAATGTTAAAAACGGTCAATATTTAGCGAAAAAGTGATTTTTTAGTGCGTGAACCAAGATTCATATAAACGTTTTGACCCTCGATAGTTAAAGCACCCGCACGCGCCTGTAAACCAAACAATTAACCTTGCATGGCCTTATATGAACGGTTTTTTTTTTAGCATTGTTGCGATTTCCCGTTAGTAGTCGCTCATGCATTCATTATTCTAGGGCAGCCCCCAGTGTATTGCCGGTTTTTATAGAGCATTGTTGTGATTTCACCTTTTCATTAAAATGCTGAGATTTCCCATTAGCAGTTGCCCAAGCTTTCATCAGATCTAGTTAGCTCAAGGGTTAAGAGACAAAGAGGCCTTGATCCCGTTTGCATGAAAATACTGTGACGTCATCAGTA
>JAHWFP010197766.1:45458-76332 GCA_023313725.1 Lithobius niger
CGATCTTAGTTATACATATAGATTCAGTCAGATTCAGGGTTAAGATAAATAGAGGCCTTGATCCCGTTTGCATGAAAATATTGTGACTGGAAAAAGCATGACATTATCAGTAAAGTGCATCTTTGTTGAAAACACAGTTTGAATCTAAAACAAAACCCACAAGGGTGAAAGAACCCGCCAAGTTTCAGCCAATCAAAGTAGTGATATCAGAGCCAAAAAGGCTGCCACCAAGTTACTACATTAGTTGCCAAGCTAATCCCACCGAGTATTAGATCAAAGGTTAAATTATAAACCTGACCATTGCTACTATCGGTAGCAATGGTCAAGTTTTTGATTTAATGTGTGAGGTAATAGTCAGTGGGATTAGCTTGGCAACTAATGTAGTAACTTGGTAACAGCCTTTTTGGCTCTGATATCACTACTTTGAAAGGCTGTAACTTGGCGGGTTCTTTCATCCTTGTGGGTTTTGTTTTAGATATCACTTCTTTTGTAGTTTTTTTTTTTTTTTTTTTTGTGTAGCGCCTTATTTTTGCCACTGCCCATTCATCTACTATCTGGCCAAGTTTAGTCGAAAAATATGGAATACGAACGAAGTTATTAATTTTTTTTAGTTTTGCTGGAGTCAGGTCTTCAATCACATAAATTAAAGCATTTGATGAATTATTTCCATTCAACAATCAACACTGAGTAGCGCGGACTGCAAATTTGTTAAGAGTTTAGTGGCCCGAAGCCATACGTCCTATTACAAACAAGTAGCGCGTGCATTTTATCAACAATGTTGTGTTCCCGATTATTTCTGGCTGTCCGCTTGCATTGTTACTCATTCTAGGGGAGCTCGTGGTGCTGTAGTCTTGATGCCGGGAGAATAGAGTAAGTAGTGTAAGTAGCGCTAGAGTAGTCTGTAGAAAGAGCGTATAGCATAACGGCTTTAGCTCTGGTAAGAACCAAATAAATAAATAAATAAATAAATAAATAAATAAGGAGTAATGCTTATTTTGATCACTGGTGGAGTTTTCCCAACATACCGAAAAATAGCATTACAAATGATTGCAATCTTTTTATTTAAATGCCTCCCTAAACGTCAAACCTTAAAAGGCACGTATTGGAGTTAAAAGAGTGTTGAATACCAAATTTCATTCGTATCTGTCGCATAATTTGTTTTATATGAGCGGAATTAGTAGTCAGTAGTCAGTATATAGTAGTCAGCTGAAATCAACGATGTTCACGCACTTTTATGACATTGATACAGTTTATGAACGTGATTGAAATACAACTATTGCTAGTCAGGGCACAAAGGCTACCCATTTCCAACAATTTTCTAGCTGTTTCGCCGCATAGGTATTTATCCTCGCCACCGTGCAATACGCTCAGCTCTGGTTTGGTGTTAAAAGTACCAAAAGCTAGTGAAAGGGTTTAACGAGCGTTAACCACTCCTGGTCATCTGCCCGAAGCCCTAAGGCCCTATGTCTGCAACAGCCAGAGTCCCAGGCGGTCACCCACCCAAGTATCAATCCAGCCCAATGCTGCTTAACTTCGGGGATCTGACGATAACCGGATCTGACCAAAAGCTAGTGGCCATGCAACAACAATGCAGGAATTAAACAACGACTTTTTCTTACAATGAAGTTACAATGAAGTGTGACAATTATTGAACTTGGCGGGCGGATCACTAGCGTGGTCCTTGATCATTACTTATACAGACAATTCAGTTTGAAAGACCACAAACAAACAAAAAAAAATTAAGATTATCGAGACTCCCAGTACGGACGTCAATACAATGAGGATTATCGAGTTTCCCATTGCGTACACACACACACAATCAAACAAACAAAAACTACGATCTTTGGTATAAAGATTTTGTACGAAATTGTAGACATGCAGTATCGCACATATGAAGACGGACAGATGTAATGATTTTTTTTTCCGCAGGATGCAACACAAATGACGACTGTGGTGAATACCAAACATGCAATTCTAACAACCAGTGCGCTTGCCAGTATGGCGGTACCGTAGACTACGGATGCGACGGTGCGTACAATAATTCATTTTGTGTTATTCCTGCACCACCAGAAAGATGCCAATAAATTACGTCTTCTGAAGTGCTGTTACCATTTGACCTTCTTTGACCCATTTGACCCATTTGACCTTCTCTCATCCTTGGCTCCTCTTTTTACTCACCTTTATATCCCTCTTTTCACTCCTATTTTTACCACACTTTTTTCTTTTCTTTTTAGTCACCTCTTTTTTTCGTGCTTTTTTACTCCTTTTTGCTCCGCTTTTATTTTCCTTTTTTTTTTTTACCATCGCTTTTTGCGCCTCATTCTACCTTCTCTTTTTTGCTCCTCTTTTTAACCCCCTCATTTTTCACCTCTATTTAACCTCCTCTTTTTTGCTCGTGGTATGAATGGCGAGTTTGATACCCATCCATGGCCATGTTCGAGTATTGGATTGTAGTACAATTTTGTACATTTTATCTTTTCCCTAGTCAGTGCTGCCGCCTATTGGCAAAAATGTGAATGTGATGTCTTAAGCAGAGTCCCCCCCCCCCCCCCGCCGCCCGAGTGAAAAACCATATTGGCTTGACTATCAAAATGATAGTAGTCTGATTTTTTTAATGAACAGTCCAAAAAATTGCAAATTTGTCACAAAATATCAAAATATAATAAATTTCAGGATGAACGTTGCACTAGGATTAGCTTTCAAATATCTGTCGCGTTCACTTCGTTTGGTTTCTACGCAACGGCAATGTGTGTAAATATACACAGGTTCCAATATTTTACTTATTCAAGAGATAGATAATAAGAGAAATTTTAGCTCCCTTCATTGAGTTGGTATTTTTACTACATCTAGACAGAGTTCCCGTAATGTTAAACGCAATAAATTGACATTTTAAATCTAAAGCAAATTTCGGGGGAAAACGGTCAGGTCAAATAACTAAAATTATTTTACGTAGGTTTTCTTCAAGTGAAGTTAGTTCCACTAACGGTTTTTTTGGTTTTTTTTTTTATAATGGCGCTAATACTCATCTTTTTCGATTTAATGTTATAGCAACCATAAATACTATTGTTGTCTTGAGTCCTGCAGTTATTTTATGAGCGGCTACGTCTTCCTGGGGGAAGAGGCTTTAATCGATGGCCGCCATTGTTTTTGTAACCATCTAGGATATCAACAAGGTACTCTGCTATCGAAAACATACAATCGATTATCTCTGTTCGTTCTGGGGCGAACTCAAAATAGGCCGCGGACACTATAAGTACGTTTGTGGACGAAAGGAAACTGCTACTAAATCGCAGCGTTGATGGCTAAACTTAGTGCTTTGTTTTCATTTGGCAAATGTCTGCATACCACCTTCAGGATGTTCACTCCCTGATGAGTAAACAGCAAAATGAAGACAAGGAATTTAATTTTCGGCAAATTACTGCTTGTCTTGGTCACAATATAAAAACAATCAACAATTAAAAAATAGCAGCTGAATTAAGCCAGAGGTGGGTCTGTTCACACCCGCCATTTTGGAATGACGGTTCACGTCATCACGTCATTCTAAGATGGCGGGTGTGAACCGACCCACCTCTCGCTTCACCGGCTATTCTTTATTGTTTATTGTTTTTATATTGTGACCAAGGAAATCAGTAATTTGCCGAAAATTAAATTCCCTGTCTTCATTTTGCTGTTTGTGGGCTTATATTCAATCAGGGATCGAACATTTTAGTATTGCAACCTACGTCGCCTGCAAAGTAAACTTGTTGGAAACAAAGATTTACACCTAAAATATTGAGTGCTCCAGCAGAGCATCAGTAATGGATCAAAGCTGGATCAAAGTTGGATGAAAGCAGTAATGAAAGTGACGAAGAGTCGGAATTAGATGAGGCGCAAGAATTCGTAAAAAAATAAAGAAACAGAAAAATCACTGGACAAATAAAAAAAAGATGAAATGAACTCTGATCACATTCTGACAAAACAAACAGAAAACAAAGTCACTGATAAAATAATAAATCTAATTGTACTTTTTTCCAATATTCGAAAAATCAGTCAAAAGATTTAGTCAATACATACACCAATGTGAAGAGAACTTTTACCGTTAGCATTGAAGAACTAAAGGGCTTGTTTGCAGTTTTATTGATATCTGGATAATGTTCACTACCAAATAGACAGATATACCGCAGCAATGTCAGAAACATTAGAAATTCTGTAACATGGCTGATGCAATCTGCAAACACAGGTTTAGGAAAATTTATAGAAAGCGTATTTATTGCAGTTAAATGATAGTTTGCTAAATTTATGCACCTGTAAAATCATGCAAGTGAAATTCAAGTGAAAAACATGCCAAAAGATACAGGTAGGCTAATATGGCTGTGAATGAGAACGGGGTTCCACACAAAGCGCATGAGAGTTACTGGCCTAATTGGATCATTATTATTACTAAATAGGATACCATGAAAAAATACGAATTAAATGCTGGTTGGAAGTGTTCACACATTTGCTCTCTCCAACCCTAACAAATGCCTAAATCTATGTCGAATTCACTACAAGTCTCAAATAAAGATTACAACTGCAGAAACAAGGAATGTGATGGTCCAAACCGATGGCATTCAGGAACTACAAAAACAGGTCTTCCATGCCTTTATCGGCCACCTATCTTCTTGCACTGTGTGTAAAGTGGAACCCATCATCAATTTCAATGCGTGAAGTTCAGTTTAGTAATATCCCAGGAGTTACTATCAACAGTGCAAAACGGTGCATTATCCATAAGTAAAGATACAAGGCTGATGAAAAAGTCCCTCCCCCTCCAAAAAAAAATGTGTGGTTGCGGTGTAATTTGCAGAGCAAACTTACATAACTTTATTGCTATACAACCTTTCATAAATTTCCAAAAGTGTGAAAAACGTTCGAGTTGTAGTATTTAATGCTTGCATGAATACACATTTAATACTTGAACATCACTACGATGAATCTGCTGCTTCTTCATACAAGGTAAATTTTACTTATTTTGTACACGAGAACTGCCATGTTCGAATATAAGTATATTTTTTAAAATTTTCAATATAAACGCAATTTTGCGTGAAATTATGTTTTGGAAAGGTACGTAGACGTACTGTGCTAAAATGAAATAAAAAATTTGGCTGTGAATCGGTTAATCTACAAGTTATTGATAAATATGGCGTGTAAATAACTAATGAAAAACCTTTTAGCATCACGGTTGAAAAATTAGTGCTTTCTTTCAGCACCTCAAAAATACAGTTAGTTGGTCCTTTTTGCTTCTTTTCACCTTTTTTGCTCCAAATATTTCTCCTTTTTTGTTCCATGTTCACCCCCCCCCCCACTTATTTTGTGTTTTATTTTACCACCTCTATTTGTCCCGCTTTCTATCCCTTCGTTTTTCTCTTCGTTTTACCCCTTTCTTTGGTCCCTCTTTCGACCGTATTTTTGGTCCACTTTTTACCCCCTTTTTTAACCTTGTCTTTACCCTAATCTTTATTCTCCACTTTTAAACCACTCTTTTCCCCCCTCTCTTTAATCCTTTTTTGCTATCTTGAATTCAATCTATTTGTTCTACTTTTTAATCCCGACTTTTCCTCCTTTTTTACTCTGTACTTTTCTCTTTTTCATCACCTGTTTGTTCTTTTCCTCCCCCCCCCCCCCACTTTTACCCCTTGATTTGCTGTTCTTTTTGCCTCCCTCCTTTTTTGCTCCACATATTACCTCCACTCTTTACTCCACTTTCACCCTCCGTTTCTAATTTTCTTTCATCCACTTCTGCTTCCCTTTTTATCCCATTCGGCTCTTCTGTAGACTTTTTTATAGTAGCAGTGAATTAATTTGGAAGGGGGAAGGGGGTGGAAGAAAAGGAGGAAGAAAGCGGGTTGGGGGATCGAAAGTACGTTGGAATCAAGTTTTGTGCCTAGATGTGGCCTTAGCCGAGGATGTTGTGGCTCAATATGGTACGATGCGGCCAGAATGCGTTTTCAATTATTACGTGTGAAATCTGCAATAAAACTGTTATTTATTCATAATACCTTACCCGATTTAAGGTAAGAGGTCGAAGCTAAACAAGCTATCTCCTTGCTTTCTTAAAGTATTTCACCAAACCATGTGTTCCGCTTTATGCAAGATTTGAAGCAAATTTTTGTTTCGTACATTTACATATTGTTGCGTTTTACTCGAACACCCTCATTTTCTTTCCTTTTTTTTTTTTACAGAGTGTAGTTATTTGAGGGACGAAGGTTGTCCAAGTAACGCAGAATGTACCGCTTTCACGCATAAATGTTTTTGCTCATATGGAGGATCGGTGACAATCAATGGAAAACTAAAATCCTGCTCCGGTATGTATATGACGAGTTGGAATATTTCAAAGCTATCTTAATACCATAATTTGCTAGGGACAAAATTGAGCATCGGTAGCTGCATACGTGTAACAATGGCAAAAGTGCATGACAATGTCAAAAACAGTAGACACGACTTCTTGGCAATGGAATGTAGCTGAACAGATTATCAATTAAAGCAATTTTTTTTATTAAAATAAAATCTAGGAATGAACTTGACTGAATTTAGGGGGGCTCGAATAAAGAAAGGAGAGAGAGGGCAACAAACAGGGTTTACTGAACAGGAATAAGCCAGAGTGAAGAATAAAGGCACATCAAAAGCTATAGAGCAGTGCCATTTGCCGCCATATTGGCACCAGGTTGGCACCAGTATGGGTTTTGGAGGGCATAACTGCAAGGTGCACTACATAAAAATGGACGGAAAAACAACGGAAGAGCGGATTTCTTAGGCTTAAAATAAGGTTGTTTTCTCCAACAACAAAAATCGCGCGTTTTAGGTCTAAGAAATCACTCTTCACAGCATCGGCTTCAGTATGACGCCCTTCTGTTTCTCTCTGCAGTGCCCCTTACAGCTAACCCATTAAGGCTCCAGCATATAGAGTTATATACAATAATACTACGTCGTGTCACTGCTCTATACAGGAGGGATGAATTGGTGTGCACAATATTATATCCTCAGCAAAAATAACAGACAAAGGTAAAAGAAGGAAGAGTTACAGAGGAAGAAACAAAAACGCAATAATGAACGTCCAAACTTACTGGGGGATTTTTTACTATACATAAATAAGCATTTTTCCCAAAGGCACTTTTAGAATAATATTCACACACCATATCGTCGGTGCTATACGCGCAAAAAACTCCACTGTAGTTGGGGGAGGGTACCCGCACGCCCGAACTGTTTTTCTCTAGTTTGAAAATGTTTTAAAACTGGGTACAGCTAACAAAATATGGCGCTGCTGAAACAACTAATGACAAACAATTGTGTACCGTGACTGAAATATTAGATTTTTGTATGCCAACAAAAATAATTTACCTACCTTTGAATAGCATTTCCTTCCTTTAGTGCATTTTTTCCCTAGAGAAAGTTTGTTGGCTTCCCTGCAGTCTCGTAGCTTTCCCCTTTACTGCGCATGCGCCGTCGCAGCCCTCCTACCTAAGCGCCGTTCCTGGATCTGGCTTCATTTTTCTTCCTAGGGCTACCACGTAATGTGGTCGCTCATCTTTGCTCCCTAGACTTGGAAACATGCACAGCACCTACCGCTACTCCGGTCGTGTCCAGCCTCCACTAAACTCGAGGATTGCTTTGGGCTTCGTCCCATTCCCGACTACCTTGACTATTACCATCTGTTATTGACTCTCCAGTATTACTAGCTGCTGCTGGCTCCTCCGGCCTACCCAGCAGCCGGAGTCTTTCTGGAGAGAGGAACGTTCATGAAAGAGCAGGAAAGGCCTGGACGGGGCCCAGCGGATGAGGTGCAACCGCAGAGAACTGCGGTTGTACCTCATCCACTGGGCCCCGTCCAGTAGGGTGCATTGAAAAAAATCAAAAGTTGTAATAACAGAATTTATTAGCAATAAAAAGTTGCATTTTATATAGCTTAGTAACAGGCCAAAATGTGATTCCAATCGGATAATGTTTTGAGGGTCCACTTTGGCTTCGGAATTTCAGCTATTGGTTTCCGTGCAAAATCAACGCTAAGTATAACTAATTCAACTCCCTTACAACTTTAGCTTGTATTATCACATTCTAAGAGCCACCAAAAGTTACATTCTATTTAACTCACTAATACTGCAAAGTTTGGTTACCATCGGACTATATCTTGAGGGTCCACTACGACAATAAAGTTAAAAAAAATGCTAAATTTAACCTTTTATAGTTTTTAACGAATATAAATTACAGTGAAAAAGTAAAAATTGTCGTATGAAAACCTAATAGCAGTAAAAAGTTGCCTTATATAAAGATTAGTAACAGTACAAAAGTTCACTCCAATCGGATGATATCTTCAGGGTCCACTCTGGCTTTGAAGTTTGTGTTGTTCAATATAAACTCATACATGAAAATGACGTTTCGTGCTGAATTTTGGCAACAACTCTCACACCTCTAATCTTGCACGAATAAAGCTGTCTCTGGAATCTGCTCAAAAGACTGCAAAAGAGAAGACAAGCTTCACGCGCCTCTAAAGTGTCTGTATTTGACATGGAAACTTGAATATGTTAGAATTTTTAAGTGCAGGACCAGTCACAACCACTTTATAACTACGCCATGGTATGAAGTCTGTGTACTCTTTAGCATCAAAGTTCATAGGTGGTATTGTAAATTCACGAATATGTTGTGGTATCTTTGATCGAGGTCTGGATGATCCGACAGATTGAAGTTCTCTTATGTGTTTTCGATTATCACTTAGCATTCCCAACTATACATTCTCTTGATAAGCAAACTAACTGTTTCTGTGTATAATTGGGTCGATCATATCTTTTAAGTCTTCGGTCAGATACCATGATGATTCAATTGTTTTAAACATATGATTGGCACCATCCGCACGAGAAGGTTTACACTTGATTGCAAACCATACTGGGGCATACACGTTCATGATGTAGCCAGCCAGTATTTGCAGGTTTAAGATGGGATTTCATTTGCCACATACAGACGAAGATGCTGATTAGCAGTTGTTAACCTTGTGTGAATGATTTTTCCGAGATCACGAGCAGCTAGACTAATAGACCATTCACCAGATGGTACAGCCTGACATATCTGCGGTAAGTATTTTTGGTCAGTAGTTAGGTCGTTACAATTCACATTAATTGTAACTGGCGAGTTGGCACACTGTAATGGGTGATTGGTAGCAACTCGCAAAGTTTTAAGCTTTTGCCTATTACTCCATCGAAATCAAGAGGAGCAGAGGTTGGTCCATATAAATCTATAACAGGTGGCGGAGAGGCAGCTTGTTTGTGTGTAGGTAACAAGTAAGCCATTGTAAAGGTTTTTTCAACTGTATCTCTAAAAGTATGAGAACACACCATCTTTAATTCTTTTATTTGATCGACCTAATTACACGAAGAAACAGCTTTTTGCTCATCCAAAGAATGTATAGTTAGGATAATCAAAAAATATATAAGCGAACTTGCAGTCCGTCAGATCACCCGGCCTCGATCAACGACAACAACATATTCATGAATTTAAAATACCACCTCTTAACTTTGATGCTAAAATGTACACAGACCTAATACCATGGCACAGTTCTAAAGTGGTTGTGACTGAGCCACCTCTTGCAATGGAAATGTCTCGCGAAGAGTTGGAGTTACTAACGGATGATGAAATTCCTGCAATTAAAAATTCTAACATATTTAAGTTTCGATGCCAAATACAGACACTTGAGAGGTGCGTGAAGCTTGTAAAGGAAGCTTCAACTGCAGTCTGTTGAGCAGATTCCAGAGACAGCTTTATTCATGCAAGATTAGAGGTGTGAGAGCTGCTGCCAAAATTCAGCACAAAATATAATTTTCATGCATGAGTTTATATTGAACAACACAAACTTTAAAGCCAGAGTGGACCCTGAAGATATCATCCGATTGGAGTGAACTTTTGTACTGTTACTAATCTATATATAGGTTTTAATACGACAACTTTTACTTTTTTCACTGTACTTTATATTCGTTAAAAACTATAAAAGGTTAAATTTAGCATTTTTTTAACTTTATTGTCGTAGTGGACCCTCAAGATATAGTCCGATGGTAACCAAACTTTGCAGTATTAGTGAGTTAAATAGAATGTAACTTTTAGTGGCTCTTAGAATGTGATAATACAAGCTAAAGTTGTAAGGGAGTTGAATTAGTTATACTTGGCGTTGATTTTACACGGAAACCAATAGCTGAAATTCTGAAGCCAAAGTGGACCCTCAAAACATTATCCAATTGGATTCAAATTTTGGCCTGTTACTAAGCTATATAAAAGGCAATTTTTTATTGCTATTAAATTTTATTATTACAACTTTCGTTTTTTTCAATGCACCCTACCGTCCAGGCCTTTCCTGCTCTTTCTTGAACGTTCCTCTCTCCAGAAAGACCTTCACTCGGACCATGCGGCTGCTCCACTTTGCCGGATGGGCCGTCCGCCCTTCTCCAAACCGGGACCACGATCCCTCCTCCGACATCCGTCCTCCTACTTTTTTGGATCTCTCTTGTCGGACAGCGATTCCTGGCTTCTCTTGGATGCGACCTTACGGTTCTCTCAGCCCACTCGTGCCTTTGCTCCACGCTTTCGGACTGATGCGTTTCGTTGGACATCTTCCCGCTCCCTGTCTGCCTCTACGACAACGACTTCAGCACCTTCGGCTGGTCGCTCATTGGCCTCTCCTCTGGCAATTGCCCCAACCAGTCTGTCATTTCCCTTTCCACGTTTCTGGGACTCAACCTTCAGGCCGCCTTCGGCTTCTGCTGTCAGCATTGGACCACCTCGGCCCCAAGAAGATCGGCCTGCTGTCCTCTCGGCTTCACCAAGTTCTGCTAGTCTTCTCAGCCTTGAACAAGAAACAGGCCTGTCGGCCACTCCCTGGCCCAGTCCTCAACCAGTGGCCTCCACGTCTATCAATATGCCTCCACCATCCTCACTGGATTACCTCTTCATACTTCCGTGATCCCCTGCAGCAATTGTTAGAGAACAACCAGCATTGCCGGCATGTCTCGAATACTTCCACTCACACCCGTGCAACGGGCAGATACCGTCTGCAGTCCGTGTCCGTCCTCCCCCGAACATGAACACTTCGTTTCTTGCACATCACAACTTCTCAACCGATTCATCATCAGGATTCCATTGCGTGCCAACAGGACTAACTTCATGTTGTGAAAAATGGTCCAAAGCCCTCTGCAGCCCAGGGGCCACCCCGGGTCCACTCCAGAATCTCAAACTTGTTTGTCCGTTCTTCCCCAGGCCTCTCCTCATTCGATCAGCGCACACAGCACCCTTCTATGTAATAAATTCTTAAAAAGAAAACACGCATTAAAAAAAAACAAGAAGACAACAACACCAACAACAAACAAATTCATGGTCGGATCGTTTCTAGGCTGTGACCACTTCTACTCAGGATAGCCTCGGCTTCTACCGTGCGTTCCCTAGACTCTTCCGTCCTCAGTCGGCACAAACTGATCCAGCAGGAACTAACCTGCATATTGTATGGGCTCCTCGCCAACCCCCACACCGTTACAACGGTCTGAACATTCTCCACACCATACTATTCATCTTTATTAATACAAAGCGCTAACAAACAAAAAACAACAAACAAAAAACACAGCCAACAGAACATGCATCACTTTCCCATTCCTTCCAGGCTACCCATTTAGGGTGTTTCAAAAAGTCGAAGTACTGATAATTAAGTGCCCCACCCTGTAATTCTGTTCCTCTATACGTGAAACAATTCTGGAAAAAATTTCAGCTACATTGAAAAATATTTAGAGGTAGCTCACGAGCGTTGAAGTTTTTCATATTGACGGCATTAAAATACATAGATTCTTCGTTAATTTTCAATGTGGGACTGCTAATTGTTCAATTTCTTTTTTTATAATGGCTGTTCCACTTGCCCCAGCACAAGCGCCTGCAGCTAGTGTGAAAACGAGACACAAAACAGTTTTATGGTGTAACTGGAAGTAAATTTACCATCAAACAGGGTAAATTACCATCTGAGTGTTTTTTCACCACGCGAACAATGGGCGAAGTGGATGTCCTTCTAGCTGGCAAGGAATCCTATGCTGAAAATAAGAAAATAAATTGTTGGAAAGAAAACAGCAAGCTGCTGAGTACCGAACAGGAGTGGCAACTTGGGATCGGGTTTACTTTAAAGTGAGGTGAAGAAAACTCCGCAAGTTATGGTGATGAAACCATTGATGTTGACACTTTTGCTCAAACTTCAACTTGTAAAAAACATACCACGAAGAGCCAGAAACTCACTCCAGAATTGGTGACTCCTTGGACATAACTCTAATGAGTGACCGAGCAGCAACATTAATTTTAACAGGAACGGCAAAGAGGGTGGTTCATAGCATTGATGAGTTGAACGTAAGGTCTGCTACCATTTATAGATCGTGGAGGCATATTCGAAAAGAAATTGCTTTAAAGTTGAAGTCAGAGTATACTCCTGAAGTCTCACTCATTGTCCGCTAGGATGGGAAAGGAGCTGATTGATTGTGTTCTTGCCCTTGTTTCGGGTGTTTGACTTGATCAATTGTTGGGAGTACCTAAACTTCATCAGACACGGGAGAGGTGCAAGCATCTGCTGTCGTAAAGTTACTGGGTGATTGGGGCATCGCCAGCCGTGTTAATACCATGTGCTTTGACACAACCTTAGCAAGGGGCATGGGTTCTGCTCGATGGAAGGTGGAAACGCTGAACAACCTGAATATTTTCATGCTGTAAGCACAGTTCAAACTTACTGCCTCAGAAAAGACGGGTTTACGCAATGTTTGAGTGTTTGTAATAACGTTGTACGTTAGGGCTTGATTTACCACTCCCCATGAAGTGTCTGGTCCTGTCAATGATCTAGACTTCCTCCAAAAACTTGCAATGTATTATGCTGTAAACTCCAATTTGTCGAAAGCTGCTTTCTCCAACTTTTAGGCACATCTCTGCTACCCGAGTGAAAAATTGTCAGGACTTGCTTTCTTTGATTCCTTTGTCTCACTCAAGTGCAGGCAAAAAATGTTAACAGGCCATTGCAGAAGGCGGTCATGAAAGTATGGCGGAACCACCATCACCAACTAGATGTTACTCAGCGAAAGGATATTTCAACTATCACTGTAGCTGATTTTGTGACGGAAAACACTGAAAATCTTCACTCACTTAAACACACCAACAGACTTATGAAGTCCTCGGTGTGCCAATGCGTCTCGTCGTCCCCCGAATTTCAAGCCTCTCTCCAAGACCTAGAGTCATGGAATGCCAGAGAGGATTATAAGCAAGGCCTAGACATAGTTCTAAACCTTACGTAGTTAATGACAATGCTGAGTGCGGAGTGGCATTAATTACAGAGTTTAACGCTTTAATTACTAAAGACGAGCATTAAAAACAATTTCTTCTACAAGTCGTTACCAACCACCATCAACCAATTTCTGAAATGTAGGAAAACTGACCTTTACATGGAGAAGGACTAGGAAGATACCTTTTTGGTATTCGTAGCAGACTACGAATGTTCTTCTTTTAATATTCATTATTCAATTATTCATAGTTTCACAAGTTCGGTTGTCATCGTATGCAATGGTCGCGTTGCACTGTGATTTGTGTTGCATAGCGTATAGTATTGTAAAGTAGTAAAAACTTTATCAAGTTTGAGCGATCTCTTAATGTTGTCCAATCTGTCTAAATTTTTGTAAGCCTTATTTTCTCCTATAGTGGAACAAAATTAGAGGGTGGGACACAAGAATTTATTAAATTAATTTTTTACCCATACTATCTGAAACACCCTGCTACCCATCCTGCCCTTCTTAAACAATCCTGTAGGGGACCCCAGTGGCTTGGCATCCCCCTACACCAACTGATGGTACGGGCCTCCTTTAAAAACGTAAAAATACAGAAACAGTCAACATAACATGCAACGCTATTCTAGTCCTCCCGGACCACCCATCCTGTCCTTCTTACACGTTCTGCTTGTGGGGACGACAGTGTTTCGGCTTGTCCCCTCAACCAACCGATGGCACGGGCCTCTTCCCAGCCTCAGCACACTGCGACGCCACCTTTGGCCATTCCATCCACAGGTGGCTCTCTGGGAATTCCTAACCCGTCACGTCTTTTGGCGCGAGACCTTCTTGCTCTGTTGCTGTGCCACGCATCTGCACTTAGTGTTACTCCATTGTGTTCTCCCACGGCCACAAAGGATGTTCGTCCTCAACCTTGCACCATTTTTTCCACCCTTGGACTTTGTCTCTAATGGGCCCCTAGAACAAGAAACTTCCATCCGATCAAGACAATAAAGATGCCGAAATGCCCGCCGTCAATCAGGATCCAACATCTCCTTCTTTCCACCCTGCTACCAGCTGGGCAGAAAGTCCCGAATGCTGCTGTTGCCCAGGTTTTGTGGTACCAGAAAGCACCTGGACTCTCACCAATGCTGTCAGTATCATAGATCATGTAACTGGTACACCAAAAAATGTGTTATATGTAAGACTATTTCTCCCGCAAAGTGGTTCTAGACCCTTCAGCTTCAAAAGAAGTCCCAGGAGCGGACAGCCCAAAAGGCCCCTACTAAAGCCCGTGACCTTTTGCAACAAGCCGGCACACACAAAGGACGACACGGACGAACCAGTGACTCCTACTAACCGACTTAATGTTCCGCCAAAAAAACAGTCGAATGCTTCTTCGACTAACAGTCCACAATGTCAGCTATCTCCTTCAAACCTTCCAAGACGACCAAACCTCCAAATCCGATCAAACCTACAAAACCTTCGATCTCCACATGGTCGTCCTGCTATGATCCGAAACAGTGTGCCCCGTACGCACAAACGTCCGGTGGCATCATGTGGTTTGCAGGCTGCTGCATTCTCCTCTCAGCCAACCAGTGCTTCTCCAAAGTCTCCCATACCATCCGCCATAATGCTTCTCGGTCCGATCCCGTCCTCTCCTAAATGGTTAGCAACACTACCTCAGCAGGACAATCATCACACAACACCTCTCCCCGATATTCTACAATCCTGGTTATCAGCATCCACTTCCACCTCTTTCCAAAATTTGAGTGTGTACAATGTTTGGCAATTTAACGATGTGACGTCATTCACACCAATGTTTTCTGATCTTTCGCATCTTTCTGACTGCTCCACTCGTCTACTACCACGCAAAGCGTGTTACGGCCGAGCAAAGGGTGTCAATCTAGGATTCACAGCTCTTCCCTAACCAATCCAACAGTACACGTTTTCTTACACAATTTTCGAACATTGACGTTCCATTGAGCTGAGAAGCTGTGCCCTCACCGCCGTTCACGAGCATGTAAACGCAGTGTTTACAACTTACTAAGACGAGGACCAAACTCTGAAAAAAAAACCAAACCAACAACACGCACCAAATTCTCACGTCCCTTCTCTGGAAATTGTCAACGTCTTCACACAGTTGTTCTTCTCTCAACCAACCTCTGTCTCGACCTCTTCACTTTCTTCACTCGTTAATTGTGCTGTGGGCTCCTCTCCACCGAACTCCCTCAATAATCCTGATCGCTCGTATAGGACCCAGTATGCCAACAATATTGCTTTTAATCTTCAACGCTGTCCACGGACTAACAACATCATTTTTAACTCATGCAGTTTCGTTCCATCCGTCCCCGCCCCCCCCCCCCCAAAAAAAAAGAGAGAGTGGACACCTCACCCTCTTCTGCCATACTATCTCAACTCCAAGGACGTAATAGGGAATCAATCGCTCGGAACTATTCATTTGGGATTCGCAGCTTGGTTATTCCCACTACCACTCAACGTGTCCTCCAGCCATCTCGTCTCGATGATCCCTCTCATCGATAAATCAAAACACCTGCTCTACAAGATTTCGATGAAGCCTGTCCGTTCTAAGGTAATTTGAGCTATCTATTCTTTAAGTTATAACTATCTTACCTTAGCCCCCTGAATCCATAAGCTGTGTTTGGTTAGCACGCCTTCTACATGACTAATTTTAAAAAATGTATAGCAACCACCCCAATCATCTTCAATTCAGATGCAACATTCAGGACTACCAGCAATCCGCTTCCCGGAAATAGGCCCTGACCACTTCTTGGGTCCGCTCCTCCTGACCCTCGGTCGCCCAGTCCCTTGATTCTTCTCCGCTTTCTAGCGGTGATCCACCAACTGCAAGCCAGCACGCTGTGCTCATATCAGCTTCGCATGCTAAGCCTTCTCCTTGCTTCTTGCCCGCTTTTCGGCTCTCAGCACTTTTCCTTCAATGAAACGATGCCAGAGCCAAATTCGAGTGACAGAGCTGCCAAAGTTTTTTTTCCCCATTGACGTTGTTCACATAGGCTATATTTTATACTAAGCGAACAATAAACATTTCTATAAATACTACGATTACATGAAATTAAATGCCTTCCACTGCAGGAACTATCGACGTACAAAGTCTGTTTTGTTGACGCTGTTCATGGGACTAACAGTTTTGTAGAGCAGCTTCTACCTCTTCCGCTGACAGTCAAACCGAACATTTAGTTGTTTCCACCGTGTTGTTGGCAAGACAAAGTGTTGCCGCCGTCTTCTTATTTATTTTACTGTATTTTATTTTAAAGGACTTTAGCCTTCCGCAGGTCATTTGTACCATCACTAAACAATCCGTCGGCGATCGAATTCATTTTGCTAGCAACGAAACAACTACAAAGAAAGATGGAACGCAACTAAGCGTGAGCACAGTGAAACGGGCAGAGAGCCGAAAAGCGGGCAAAAAAATATGTTATTGTTCGCCTTCATCGGGCCAGACTATAGCTGACTATACCTCGGGCGCTGCGTGCCCTCGACATTGTTAGCTCTTGGCACTCGGAAAGCGAGCTGTTAACTGGGACCTGGTAGGCCGTAGTGTGTACCTACGCTTTGTGTTAAATTAGATGCAGGATGCATGGTCCTGGACCAATTTCCTGCGTAAATGAAATTCAGTTCAATTCAATTCGAAAAGAGAGCAATAACCTATACTTAATGGTGCTCTGAGCCCGTTGATTCTGGACGGCCATCTTGTAGCACTGGTATCCGTTACCATGGGCCCACCACCACAGGTGACGAGGTCTACTGAAATGCTATTAAAAGATAGGTAATTCATATTTTCGTTGGGATATACAAACATCAATTTACCAGGGCCACCTGGTTAAAAATTGGATTTTATTGCCTAACCGAAAATATTCATTACCTTTACCCGCCCAGCCAGCCTCCCCTCTGCGTCAACATGGTCTCGACTAGAGGAAGAAAGATGAAGCCAGGTCCAGGTCCAGGCCTTGCGCTTATATAGGAGGCCTATGCCGGCGCATGCGCATGCGTACTAAAGGGGAGAGCTACGAGACTGGCAGAGAAGCCAACTAAATTTCTCTAGGAGAAAATTGTACTAAAGGAAGGAAATGCTATTAAAAGACAGGTAATATATATTTTCGGTTGGGCAATAAAAACCAATTTTAACCAGGTGGCCTTGGTAAATAATTCGATCAGATGAATTAGGGGCAATTCCTGTTAGTGCTAATTACTTGTAACGCAAATAAAAATAGAGTAAACATCATGGGTGCCAACAGGTAACTAAATAAATAGGTTTTTTAGCGTATCCATTCAACTTGATTTCTTAAAGCAATAACGACTTTATTTGGACTAAGGATAAATGCAAGGTACAACTGTTCCTAAAAAAACGTGCGCCACCAACCCAGACCGTGTTGGCTTCTCCCTGTTTTTGTACCACAAACGGAGTATAGCCGTTTCAATACTAGCTCAGTTGTGTTTCTTGGTTTAATACAAGTACTTAACTGCTCATTTCGTTAGTTTAAGAATCTTATTATGTTTCTTTTTTATTTTCTTTTTGTTTCAGTAAATGTTGTGGGGATCGCCTGCGGCGTTGCTGGCGCAGTGGCGTTTATCACGATAATAATAGCTGTTTTCTGCATGGTTCGACGGTATGTTCAATATTGTTTTTCACTCATATCCATAAAATATTTTTTATACACTGTTAATACTAGATAAAATAATTGTCTAATATATAGGCAGGGTTGGAACTTCAATTACTTGAGGGCGAGATATGCTGTGTTATTACTTTTTTAAAAATTTTGTTCAGCTGACCATATTTCCATGAAATGTAGGTTAAAGATCAAAGCTTGAATATTTTATGTCGTCAGTAAAATTATCTCCTATCTGGTGTTTTTTTGTTGTTGTTTTGTTTCTGCCCAATAACTTCGCTATAAGGGCCCCGCGCACTAGGCGAACAGGCCGCGCGACCAGGTCGGTACTGCCAGTGAGAATGCTTATGGTCTATATAACACCGCGTATTTGGACGTCTGGTCAGTCAGTCGCGGTGACCACTGGGATACCGGGCGGCGTCCACTTAACATCACGTGATCAAGAGAAAATGGACGTGGTCGCGGCGCACGTCGCCCCGTTTTTTGGCCGCAACGACCACTGGCGAGTGGCCTGGTCACCTAGTGCGCGAATGCTCTTAAGCTTGCTTCTAGTTTTTAAAAATGATGTGCTGGAAAATTAAAATCAGCCAAAATTTTGCGAAACTAATAACTTCTAGAGACGAGACCAAGTACATATTAAATTTTTGATACGTGATAATTTAGAACACTTTCAAGCACCTGTAACCTATAACCTAAATCTTGCTCTGATGTAAATTAACCAACGTACCCGAAGACATTCCAGCCATTTTTTTGGGTATAAAGACTTCCCAAGCCTGGTATGAAGGCTCCATAGTCGTAGCTTGGACTCTATTAGGATTATATGATTCATTAAATTACTAAAAACAAATAGCTTCAAATTGCACTGGAGTACCGAAAACACAATATGAAAAATTATTCACTAAAAAATACAAATCCCCCCCCCCTCCCCCAAAAAAAATCACCCTGGAGACATAAGCCGATGGATTGTCTTGGGTTTGGATCAAGAATTTGTAGTTCCAATCATGTTTCAATTTAAGTTATTGAAACATAAGTCTGCAATAACGACTTTCCGAATATTATTTTTGTTAAGTATTCTTTATGCATGATTTACAGTGCGAATTACGGAGATTTCACACTGTGAATTTACGCATGTCCGACATAATAATTAGGCTTACACAAACTCCTGTTTTCCCGCTATAGTTTTCTGTTGTAGCACAAGTTGTCTTTTTTTTTTTTTACGATGTTTCGTAATGTTACTGTTGATGGTGCGTAGGTTAGGTCAGTTTCCCAGGTTCAAATTGCATCAGGCAGGGGACGAATCTTAGGCGGGTGTAGTGAGTTTCATATAGGCTCGCGACGAAGCGGTGAATCACGTGACTGGTCAATAGTGTGCCTCAGTACTGTAAAGAATGAAAAAATACAAGCACTAAGACGTAATGATTAAAAATGGAAGGCCAGTACAGCGCACATAAAATAAACAATTTGCGACGTTTCACGTTTCAGAGTCACTTTAAAATCTATAAAAACGTAGAAACTCAAAATATAAGGATAAAAAAATAAAGAAATGGACCTAAGACATCTTAAAAATTCCCAGTAGGAAACCTGATGCCTCAATAAAAATTACGGCCAAGAAGCCAAAGTGAAGTAAAACACTTTGAAATATTTATTCTATAGCTTGATATTTTATTGCTTAATAACGAAGAGGTGATTGTTTGGAAACGCAGCAATGTGTTTATTTTATGAGCACTGTAATGGCTTTCCATTTTTAATCAGAACCGTAAACGTATCAACCATACCTCGGGACATGTCTAACCCTGACTGGCTGTTAACGCAAAGCGTGATTGGACATCAAAAACGAAAAAAAAATGGTCGATGAACATTAGATTAACCAATTAAGACTGGAGAAGTTCTCCCATTGCAGGAACGATTCAAGGCGTTGCTTCGCCTCCGTCTGGTCAGAAACAAAAATACTTAGGTTGGGATTCCAACGTAGTTTCATTCATTAATAAGTATTCCTTGACTCTTTAAAATCGTTTTGTAGAGGTATTAGATAAAGTTACTTTGGGTGTTTTCGGTATTAATAAACCCCTGTTTTTTTAGGGTTTACAATTAATTTTCTTTTTTGTGTTTTTTTGTGTGTTGTAATTCTTTTGTCAGTCATTGTTAAAAAAAAAAAAGTCGTCCACCGTTCCTGAAGCAGTGACAACCGGATTAATAATATTCCCACCTCAACGGAAATATCTTGTCGAAGCCTGATTTCTGGAAGCAGGTCCAGTTAAGATTATACCTTACTACTATAGTTTGTTCCACATTATGTTTTCAGAAAACTGACTGGATGACGACTCGTTTCCTTGCACTAAGAGTGCAAAAACATGTGGATATCACATTTGTAGACTCAACAAAGTTACTGTTAGAGTTTACGAATGGGATGTTTACGGATTTTTTGCACTCATAGTGGAAGAAAACGTGGCGTCATACAGTAAGTTTTCTGAAAACATAATGTGGAACAAAGTATAGTCTAAGCCGTTTTCCTTTCACAAACGGTAGGGGGTACATTTTGCCGTAGGGCAATTAATTAGGCAAGACAATACACCATCTCCAAAATAGCATTGGGCCATATAGCATCTCGCGTTCAAAGCAATTTGATTTGACGGTAGGGGTATGCTATAGTTTACCCCTAGCCTGAGGGCTACTTCGAAATCTCGATTTGCGCGCCATCGAGGATTCCTTGTGCTCGTTGGGGGATTGTAATTGCGTCTAAGCCTGATTCAAACCTTCATTGAACCACTGCAACTGGTTTCCAAAAAAGGCTTAGATATTTGAATGGCAGATATTTGAAGAAAAAAATGTATGAAATGGACGAATCTAATCAAGAGATAGAGGTGAAAGCTGTCGACACGAGACGAGACCGAGACATTAGGTTGAAAACTCGAGAACGAGATTGTATTCGGGCCAAATCTCGTCACTTCTCACTTCGACCGAATCACATCCCATTACTTCGGATTGAAGTCTATTTTTTTATGCTTTGGTCGTGAAAACTGCTGCCACAGTTTTAGTTTTATCGTTTTCATTGTAATTTGTAAAAGTAAAAGGGAAAACTTGCTGAATATAGCCCACGTTTGAAGCAATAATCACCGTGAGTTCATATCGCTTTTAGCAGGGCGCGCAACTGACGTAAAGAACTAAGCTATGAATAAGTTTAAAGGCCCTCGCTCACTATTCGGCCAGGTCGCGCAATCAGGTCGCTGCGGCCGATGAGAATGCTTGCGGTATATGTATCACCGTTCTCTTGACCACAGCGGCCACTGGAATCCCGGGCGGCGTTCAGGCGACCACAGGGCAGCAATGCTTGCTTCGTATTCATTTGTTCACCACGTGATCGAGAATAATCAAAAGAAGACCAACGTGGCCGCGGCGTACCTCGTCGTGTTTTTTTTTAGCTGCGACGACCACTGGCTGCACGACCTGGCCACCTAGTACGCGGGGGCCCTAAAGCGACGAGACGCGTTACAGCATGCCAACAACGTCAGAATAGCTCTAGTCCAAAGTAGCTGATACAGTGTTTGTCGATCGATTTTTACGTCTTTACCGTATTATTCAGTAGGAAGCCCTCTGACAGGGCAAAAAGCTCGCAAGGCATACAACAAATCAGCAATAATTTTCGACACCCTTATTTTAGTGACTTGGTCACCTAATAACAATATATACAAACAATATGAGAACAATGAAATAAAAACCTACAAAATCTAAATACTGGTTATACCCAACACCACCAACTTCTTACAAATACACAGGAATTACAACTTTCAGGTGGGAAACCCACACCAACCAAGCCTTGAACAGGTAAATGGTGTCCCAATGGGGAGCCCCCTATCCACGTGATTTTGTGATATTGTTCTTAACCCAATAGACAGGAAACTCCTTCAGCAATTTCCGCTTATTAAATATTACAAACGGTACATTGATGACATCCTTGCACTCATACCTTCTGCTCTTAAAGCATATGCATTAAAATTTCTTAACGGTCTTACCCCATCGCTCACTTTTACCTTGGAAACCGCAAAAAAAATCACGGAATACCATTCCTTGACGTCACTGTTATTATTAATTCAAGCAAGACAATCGAATTCACTCACTATAGAAAGCCAATGCAGTCGACTAGGACACTTCATTTTCATTCATACGTGGATTCCCACTACAAAAGTAACGTCATCATCAACGAAGTGAAACGCATTGTATCGCATACTAGCAATTGTCATCTTTTAGAGGCAGAAATCAAATATACCTTACAGAAGTACTTGGAAAACGGGTTCCCCCTCGGTTACAGTGACCAGCTTATCGGTAGAGCGTTAGGGCCTAGAAAAATCACCCCCCCCCCTCCCAAGAATTATGTAACTTTGCCTTACGTGCAGGGTATCTCAGAAATGTTAAAGAAAAAACTTGCAGCAAATGATATCTGACTAGTGTCAGAAAATCATCAAAACTTGAAGCAGCTCACCAGACACAACCAAAACAATAACAAAGCATACGACGTCTTGAACACACGCAATACTGTTTATAGATTCCGTGTGGAGAAGTCAGGTGCCCATCCACTTATGTCGGCCAAAGTCTCCAGAAACGTGTGCAGCATTGTTTTGCTACTGGCACTTCACCTCATAAACTTTCCACAGGGCACACCCCTGCACTAGATTAAATCTAAATTTTGTTTACAGAAAATAATTCTAGAGCAAGAATTAACCTTGAATCCTTGGTCATTCTCACCCATCAGCCACCCGTACATAATCACTTGATACCAGATAGTAAATATCTCAAAGAATATTTCCCAGTTATAAACACACTTAAGATTAACAGGTATGCACGCAAAATTCCCACATAACTTCCCCTGATTTGAAGTGGACCTGGCCTGAAGTTCGCGTTGCTCTCAAAATTTGCATAAGTCTGGTCTTAGGTTTCTTGCTCCGACTCCTTTGTCTGCCTTTTCAGAAAGGAGACATTAGGAGGTTTTTATGAATTGTGTTTATGAATTTTAATGTTTTATGGGTGTCACTTGATGGTGGGTTTACTCGGCAGTTCATTGCCATGTTTTTTTAATTTTAATTTTTATGAAAAACCTGATGACGGAGGATGTTTTCTCCGAAACGGCGTTTGGACTTTTACATGTTCACTGTAAAGGCTTCGTTCTTAATTTTTTGAATTTTCGTAGCTAGTATTTTATTGTGATGGTAAATGCTCACAGTCTTATAATTCGTGACAGTAAGATAAATAATTTCTCCTGACGAAACAATTTTCCCAATCACCTATAAACTCCATTATTGACGCGTTTTGTTGCGAGCTGGCGTAGCTAAAACAGCCGCTATGTTGACATTTCAGATGATTTCTAGCTTCTAGCTGCGAGAATACAAAGGCTTGTCGATGCGTAAACGTTCCCTAATAGTGGCGATATTACTTACCAATTTAAGCTGAATATACTGTCGGCTCGAGAGTGTCAACGTCGGTCTCGTTTCGACACTCTTTCGTGTGTCCTCTAGAATTATTTGACATACGACCGACACGAAATGGGGAGAGACCTTCCTCGTAACGCTCCAATACCTGTAGATTAAACAAGACGGACAGCTAAATCAGCTCTAATGGTAAATAAATACAGATGCAAACCTGTCTCCGTTACCTTTTGGTCTTAAACGTCAGACGACCAGAGCGGGAATTGAACCCTCGTTCTTTGAGACCAAAGGCCGTCGTGTCAGTATGGCTTAGTGCTAGGGCTTCGGCTTCCGATTTTATTTCTACCAGAATAGTGTATCATAACCTTGACTGAACGTTAATGCACCTTCCTTTGTTTCTTTTATGCAAAATAGAAGACGTCGTTTGGCAGCAGCCACGCAGGCTACTACGTGGGTGCACCAGCCTCAGCCTGGTGTGCAAGGTGGACCAGTAGGAGCCTCTCAAGCTTATCCACCAATGTATCCTCAACAACAATATCACCCAGCTCCATCGCCAATGCAAGGACATGTTTACGTGGGAGTGCAATAAAAGAGAATTCCTTCACAAAACTCAGCTGATTCAGCCACATAATCATCAGCAAAACCCAAAAGTGTGAAAAGACCTTTCCCAGGTTTTTACCAAGACACCGAATTAAAACCAGCAGACTGCCGCCAAGGTACCGACACTAGGTAACAGTCGGTCCCTACTGAACATACACACGCTCAACTTTAAATAAAAGACTTGGCGCTGTTCTGCGTTGTTTAAACTTTTTTCTACAACGTGGTATTGTTTTTATTCCATATTAGTTAACAGATTTGGTAACTTGAAGGCGATTACGTAATTTTACCATGAGTATTGTGTTGTATTTAATAAACTAACTGTAAAACTTAAATTGTTTAAAATGACTTTGTATATTTTGATTGGGTTGGCGTTCTTTTCACGGTTTTAACATTTAAAGCAGTTGGCACATCTGTTCTGCATATCAACAGTGACTAACTAAATAAGGTTTTTTTTTACGATAATAATCTGTTACATAATGTACCCTATTAAAAGCTTTGGGGTTACATTGTGCAATACAACAACAACAAAATACAATACAACAATACAACAAAAAATTACATAAAATATGCTATACTAATATTTACAATTTACAGACAAAAAATCAGAAATCTTCAATATGAGTTATACAATGCTACAGAATTAGATAAGTAAATAAAGTATAGCTTTAAGCAAATAATGAATAATCAATAACAATGATCAGGTAAAAATTTTAGTAAACTATTGTTTATCATTAATATTTAATATTGATATTACTTGAAGATTTCAACAATATGTTTTAGTTGTTAATCAACTACTCCATAACTCCCTTTTTTTATTTGAGCACATCTAGTTAGCTTAGTTAACTCAATTGATAAATGATTAAAAATCATTGTATATAATATTTTTTTCATTTCATCCCGTAGTTATTTTTAACTAATGGGATTTCGTATCATTTAATTTTGTGTCTTAAATAAAACCTTTTTGTAACATCCTGTACCCGACAATCATTCTTATAGTAGTTATAGAAAATTTCTCAATTTTGATAGTTAGTGTGTTGTATTCAGTAAATAACGATTTAGTTGATTTGTCTCTATCTTCTTTTTTAAATAATAACTTCACTAACTTATTTTGTGTTTTTTGCAGTAGATCCAATAAATAAGTTGGAGCAAATTCATAAACTTCTATTCAGTACCTCATGTTAGTAGTAACTAATGCATCAAATATCATCTGTTTATGTTTATTGTTCAAAATACTATACTTCGTCTTGTAAAAGGCAGGTAATCGTTGCCTAAGTTTCTTTATGAATGCATTTATGTGACTTTTGAATTTCCAAAACTGTTCAATCTCCAATCCTAAGTATTTAGCTTCTGTTACCTCTTTCACCAGAACACAGGTATTATTACAGTTACGTAAGTACTGGCATTGTTCAGTATAAATGTATAGATCTCGAGATTCGTATTTTCTGTGTGGTGTACTTAACTTAATTGAAGTTGTCTTTGCATCATTTATGAAGACGTCATTATGAAGAAACCAAATATTTAAATTGTTGAAGTCTGATGGTAAATGATTCTCCACGATATTTTTATTTTGGAGAATCGATATCAACATAATATCATCTACAAATACAGTAATCTAACAATTATTAACGCAATTTTCCACATAACTTATATAAATAGTAAATAAAAGAGGTCCTAGCACAGTATCCTGTGGTATGCCATACAGTACTGTTTCATTCTCATTTTGGTGACGTACTATTTCAGTACATGCTTTACGATCTCTGAGGTAGCGTGTTAATATGTTGCTACATTTCCCTCTCAATCCTTGCTCCTCACACTTTTTAATTAATTTTGTATGACTAATGGTATAAAATGCTTTGTGTACGTCAATTAATACAATCTTAGTATCGTTACCATCGTTACCATTTAGTAATTTACTTATAACATCGTTCGCACTACTTAAAGCATTCACTGCACCTTTGTTCTGTCTAAAAACAAACTGTTGTTTAGTAATTACATTATGTTTCTTTAAAAATCCTATTTGCTCATGAAAATATTTTTCAATTATTTTGTCTATGTTAGATAGTAACGAGATTGGTCTGTAATTATCTAGATTTTTCTTACTTCCTTTCTTGTGGACAGGCACTTACACTTTTAATTCCTCATGCTAAATCTCACTACAAATTATAGGATTGATTAATTTTGATTAACAAATTGACGAATTTTCAATGGATGCAATTATTTGTTTCATAAATATTCCATCCAATCCTGTAGATGGTTTGTTATTTAACTCTTTTACGATGGCAACAAGTTCTTCCGGTGTACTAGCCGTAAGAGCTATATCTCTATCACCATGTAATATGTTGTAATTTAGGTTAGGTTCTACTAAGTATTTCTTCCTTGTCTTAAACTTATGTAGATTAGGGACCATGTTGGCAAAATTTTTATTCAGTGCTTGACACAAGTTCTCTGTAGATTTATATGAGAAATTTGCTATTAAGTCTTTATTATTATTTCCAATATTGTTCCAACCCATTACTAAAATTAGTTTCTTCCACCTCGTTTTACTGTTATTGGATGCACTATTTATTATTTTCTCCAGATACCTTTGCTTATTTACATTAATTGTTTTTTTGAATAAACAACCTTAGTTTCTTATATTCCTCGTAAAGAATTGTGCTCGGTACAGTTTTATTCTTTATTTTAATCCAAAGCTCCTTTTAATCATTTTCAGTAGTTTCACTGTAATCCATGGGTTTTTTGCCTTAGAATTAAAAAACTTCTTAGAATTTGTTGCTTTCATAAATAGAATCAGTAGCTTTTTTAAATTTCATTGTACATAAGTTGCGGCTCATTATATTGATCTAAAGTATCCCAGTTTATTTCATTCATTGCCTTCTTAATTTTCTCATCATTAAATATCAGTATTTCTTCAGCAGGCTGTATTTCTATGCTAGCACCTTTGGTTTCAGTTGTTAATGCTGTGTAACAGTGGTCAGCCAATTTTTTTTTTATACAAATCCCATGGTACTTTGTTTCGTTTATATTCGCAAAAATATGATCAATACACGATTTTGTAATTTTATTCTTGTATATAGCTCAACGCTAGTTGAATCAATCATTGTAATAAAAACATGAGCACCAAGTTTGTTAGGATAGCTTTCAACAGTGGAATGCTTACCTGTTATCTTCTAAAATGTCAATATTAATGTAAATTAATGGGTAGCTTTCCATTCCCATCAAAACATCCATGAAAGTTTCAAAGGCAAATACACATTTATTCTGCTCCCACTGCTAGGTTATGATGTGAATTCCTCATCCATGGTTCGCTGTGCCATGAACATTATAAGTATTTTTAAGAAGATTAATCCATCACAGACACCAGTTTAAGGCCGATCAACCAGCACAAATGCTGGACATAGAAATTGCTGCAATTTCAATGACTGGTTGTGACTTGTGAGTATTGTTTTGGGTTTTGTCCTAATTTTGCAAGACGGAATTCAGCTCTTTTACAAATTTTTCTTAGAAGCTTTAGGCTGTCTGCAGGGTCAGTGGAAAATCGTTTAATGTGATGTCAATCAAAACGCTATCATTAATGTCAATACTTAATTTTTTTTCTCTGCAAAACTTACCAACTATATTCAGTTTTAATTAAGATGAGGATACAAGAAGTCGGAAATAAGTCATTAAAGAATTAAGTTGTTTTACCACGGGTTTGCTTGGTCAGATACTTTTTCACACTTGATCCCCCTCCCACCGTCCCCCACCTTCAAGACTTGAAAAAATATTGATTCCCTCGTCTACTCAAGGTCCAAAAATATTTTGAATCCACCTCTCCCCCCCCCCCCCCCCCCCCCCCCAAAAAAAGAAGTTTTTCTTATACCTATTCATTGCGACTGCTTGTAAATGATTTTCACTGCTTTAACTATAATTTGTAAGGTCTAAAAGTACTATACCTCCAGTTTGCTTAGGGATTTTTTTTGTATGACCTCTCCCTCCCCCCCCCCTCCTCTTGGCCGGTCTAAAATATTGGTGACTCTACCTCGACTAAGCCTGAAAATTCCATTACCCACTCTCCCAATTTCCTCTAATTTTCCTCCCCCCCCCCCCCCCCCGCCGACAAATAATGAATTGTCTCTAATTATGCTTGGTAGATAGTAGAGCTTTTCAGATGATGGTACGAATTCTTCTTAATTAATCACATCAACATTACTTTTGAATTCCATTTTTGGTCAGTGGTCGGCCTAAATAGTCCACGCTGTTAACGACAAAAAGTGCCAAAACATTTCAGTTCTGACAACAAGCTGCATATTGCGCATGGAAGCTGTACACACATTGCAGTTCCCAAATCCACTGGGAGACACGCCCGGAAGTGACGACGTAATCCGTGATGACGTCATCAAAATGACCACCATGCGACGTACTAAATGTCTATTATCTCCGGAACTAATCGACCAATTTTAACGTGCGACCTATTGTTGGAAACATAATTTAATTTTCTGAAAGAAATGCCGGAACAATGTTTGCCGTAAATCTATTAGTTTTGGTTTAATTCGGAAAAAAAAAAACATAATATGCCTGCTGTGTGATGTGCTAATTCTCAGTTATCTCTGGAACTAATCAATCAATATTTTAGTACGAACTATCGTTGGAAAGGTAATTTAATTTGCTAAAAGAAATACCCGAACAAAGTATGCCGTAAATATATTAGTTTCTGCGTAATTTGAAGGAAAACACATTACGACGTCCTAAAAATGGCCACCAAACAAATATGCTAATAACATCAATCTTATCGTGTAACCTATCGCTGGAAAGATAATTTAATTTGTAAAACAATTGCTAGAACATCGTTTGCCGTTTATATATTAGTTTTTGTTTAATATATAGAAAAACATATTACAGCGTCATGAAAATGACTGCCATGCGATATATATCCGGAACGAATCTACATAATAATTCTGGACCCCGGCTGAGCTGATAAAAGGAAAGTTAAAGGAAAACCGGAAGGACAACAATCAGTTTAATCGCTTCTCATTGTTTTCGTGTACGTGTAATGTCTTTGCTGCGGTGGCTAACAATTCCTGGCGATTGAAAACTATCGTCCAAACCGTTGATTGTTGATGTGTAAAATGAAAGAATTCATTTCACCTGGGGTCATTGTTCTTTGAGGTCATTGCTGTTATTGCTCGTTGCTGTTATGTTGTATTCAGGCCAGAGTAGCGTGCGGCCTGGGGCCATGGCTTCTTCAGGATAAATTGAATTGAATTGAAAGAATTCATGTTTCAGCTAAAAGCGTATAGTTTTGAATCAAACTAAGCTACCGTGTGCGAAAATGGGAGTGGGGAGTGGGAGTGAGATGGTTGGGAGTGGGGAGTGGGAGTGAGGGGGTTGGGAGTGAGGGGGTTGGGAGTGGGGAGTGGGAGTGGGGCCGGGAGGTAGGGGAGTGGGTCTGTAAACTTATTCATTACCGGCCCCGTGCATAGCACGGGCTTCGTCTAGTATATCAATATTGTCCTGCGACCTATTGTTGGAAATACAATTTAATTTGCAAAAAGAACTGCAAGGACAATGTATGCCGTAAGTCTTATATTTAATTTGAAGGAAAACATAATATACACATAGTTATTGCCACTTTATATGTGTAATTAAAGTTGGTTTTATTCTGCGTTTTGTTATCAATATGTATTCACTTGTGCTGCAATTGATAATATAGATCATGACATAGCCTTCAGTACATCGACGTACTCATTCCATGGAACAGGTATGTCTCATCTTTCACCCACTAGAAGTTAAATTTGTGACAAACAGTCTCAACCTAGCACAATCGAAGAACAAAACAGAATAGGCTTGACTGAGCCTCCACAAGTCTTCCTCGCATACGACTAAATGTTCATGTGATGCACCGTTACCAATGATAAATTACATCAGAGAAGAAAAATCATTGATGCACCCGTGGAAATGATGACTGTTCAGAATCCACCAGAAGCTTTGGGTGACCACGAAGGTAAAGTATTATCATGGGTATAGCCTTCCATTCCCAACAAAACATCCACGAAAGTTTCAAAGGCAAATGCACATTAATTCTGCTCCCACTACTCAGTTATGATGTGAATTCCTCATCCATGGTTTGCTGTGCCATGAACATTGTAATAAGTATTCTTAAGAAGATTAATCCATCACAGACACTAGTTTAAGGCTGATCAACCAGCACAAAAGTTGGCATAGAAATAGCTGCAATTTCAATGATTGGTTGTGACTTGTGAGTTAGCAGGTGGTGGCTAGAATGAAAACTTTGTTCAAGCCTGTGTTGCAACACCAGGAAGGGTAGACAGCATTCTGAAGTCATCCCATGTAAAAACAAAATAGGTACGCACACAAGGTTGGCATCGCAGGCCTTCAGAATCTGCAGAATGACGTTATCAGAATCAGGGTGATGACATGACAGTTCAGACATCATTTAATGGGAGGCAAGAAGAATAGGATGAATTGATATTCTGGGATGTATGACAAGTGATGGGTAACGTAGCCCCTATAGACTTGCAAGTGTACTGAGAGAGGTACTAGATGTCATATTAAACAATGACTTTCTTGTACACTACAGTGTGCCTGTGAAGGCCACTGCTCTAGTGACGCACTGTGAACAATACGACACAGCTTTAATAATTTACCATTTCCAAAACAACCACATATAAAAATTACATGCACATTATGTTTTCCTTCACATTAAACAAAAACTAAAATATTTACGGGATACATTGTTCCGGGTTTTTTTTTTTTAGAAAATTAAATTACCTTCCAACGATAGGTCGCACGATAAGATTGATCAATTAGTTCCGGAGATACACGAGATTTAGTACATTGCATGGTCCCATTCCTTCGAATTATGCAGAAACTAATAGATTTACGGCGTACATTGTTCCGGGTTTTTTTTTTTTAGAAAATTAAATTACCTTCCAACGATAGGTCGCAC